>CAEGAG010217110.1:0-24703 GCA_903067065.1 Brachyrhaphis terrabensis
TCAATTGTGTTTGTAAAGTCTGTGGTAGCTTTTGTTGCAACATAAAAATAATTTAAACTGAAAAAATTCAAAATAGCACCAACAAACTTGTATTATTTGGGCGACTTTAAGCTTTGTAGTTTTAACATGTTAATTTTCAATAGTAAATTAATGAAGTTAGTAAAATAATACCGCCTCTTTAATGATTCAGCAGGTCGTGCAAAAACTGCATCTCAAATGAAAAAATAAGAAAGAAAACATTACAGATCTTGATAATGCTATTTAGATTATGTGCAAACTATAGCTTAATTATGTAAATTATAACTTAAATTAAAATCTGGATTTCATTTCAGATTAATCAGATTCAGTTAATGACAGATGTAAACTCAAGCGAAGCTTTAATGAAAGGTGTAGCAGATGATATTTAAGGACGTACACAAATCTGCTTAACACATTACCAATAATTTGTTTTTAAGATGAATTGTACAGCACAGGTGTCACATTAGGAGGTGGAAGACGTTTATTGGTCTCATTTATTCCAATCACAGAAACCTGGCACTCTTGCACAATAATTCACATTATCACATATTCTTTATAAACCTACAAAATAACAGCAGGTGCACATGAATTTTAAACCTGTATTTTGAACTAAGTTTATTAGCAGGCAAATTGATCAAATGTAGGTAAAGTTTATGGAAATCATACAACAGAAGAGATTTATTGGTTGAGAGAGTTACAACCAGGGTGAGATATGGTTAAAACAACTTTATTTGATAAAAGTGGAATGACAATACATCTGACTTAAAAAACTAATGTGAGCACACCTTGCATGAATGGAAGATAAGACGTGCTGATCACAATAATTTCACTTCTCCTTGGAATTTCCGTAACTATTACAAAGAAAGCAGACAGAGGCGGAACAGCAAGCAGACTGGAAACATTTTTGCTGCAACGACTGTGGTCCCTTCACAGCGTTCTGCAAGACAGAAGACAACAACTTTTAGCAAAAGTAGTGACTTTTTTTAGGTACAACTTCATCCTTTGGTATTTGACTTTGAAGAACAAAGTTTAAATGAATGCATCTTTGAAATTAAGCAAACCAAATAAAAAAAATACAAAAATTCAGATACAAGAAAAAAAATGTCTGTGGCTATTGTGCAACCTTACAGTGTACCGTATTACTTTATCAGGTCAAAATACATATACTTCTCTGATATATAATATTAAAACTAAAGATAATTGTTGCTAGTAAAGAACACAGAAACCATTATATCCCAACTGATAATATTTCTTTGCGCTTTAATGTAATCCCTCACCATATATAAAATTGGTAGCTTCTTATGCTTTAAGATCCACTAATTTAAATAATCTAGGACTATAACAACGTGCATGATCAAATATAGCAATCAATAAGGCGTCCACAACCACTGGAAATATAAAATACTTACAGCTAATGAGCTTCTAGAGCTCCTCATGGTCAGGATGTCCTGAATCAGAGCTTGCGGGGTCCTGGCAGATAGCAGGGCTGATGAACTCCATGAGATATTCACATCGACTCGGCTCTGATGTAGATGTCACCACCGTTTCCTTTCCACATGTTAACTTAACCTAATATTGTACAAAGGCTGTTACTTTTAGTTTTGATTATTGAAAAAAAAACAAAAAAACACGGAGATTGTCAAAAGCTGCCTCAGACTTACAGTGGTGGATCTGTTGGGGCCTTGCCAACACCCAGTTCCATGTTCGTACTTCATCACAGAGTAGATGTTATCCTCAGGACCTGCCCATTTACCCCATGTTCTGCATGAAAGAAACAGAACATATTCAATAAAACAAGTAAATCAACTTTAACAACAAACATGAAAACCACAAATTTTCATCCTTACCCTAAATTAGTCTCTGATCCACCAAATTTGGGTTTCTGTGACACTCTGTTAAAGGGACAAAGTCTGTAGACATACCTGTGAGAAAAAGATATACAGTCATTCAAAGATTAATCTATTACATTTGGAAAATATTTTAAAAAGAGTAAGTATGCACTTACTCGCCAGTGGTCAGTTCATAACACTGGCTGTAGAGGTAGGCAAACTCAGAACTGGGTCCAAAGTCAAAAGAGATTTCCTTCTCAAGGTTCCTGTAAACAAACCAACTCCAGGTTTTAGTTTGCAATCCCCAACCCATTATTGGGGCTCCAAAAGCCCCAGTAATGGGTGGGTGAACAGGAATTTTGATGAGAAAAATTAACAATATTGGCCAAAAAGGCCTTTTTATATTCAAACGTACCTGATTTGATCTTCCACCTCCCGCAGAGCTTTCTCTGCCTCATTGAACTCATCCCTGGCTTTCTGAGCGGCTGAAATTAAAACAGATGATTTCACTGAATTTAGGAACACATAAAAAGTCAAATTAATCAGATGTGAGAGACCACTGATGCATGTAAAAGCTTCCAAACATCAATTCTCCAGGACTTTTGAGATCCAAGTTTTAAGGTCTTGAAGACCAAGCAGAAATCCTAATTAGGAAAGTTATACCACAACAAATCACTAGTCACTGCAGGACTCCTGGGTTGCAAACACATACCATCAATGAGAGTCTGTGTTTCTTGGTCATAGGGTGGCATAGCGCCCTCTTCATCATCGTCCTTCTTGTCATCAGTTCGCGATGTTGGAGGGGTCTGAAACCAAACCACATTGAAGTGATGGATTACCCAAACCTGAGATTTGCCAAGTTTAAGTTTCACTGAGAATCAAAAAGTTTACCTTATAATCTCCTTCATCCATATCCTCATCATCTTCATCCATATCTTCATCATCTTCTTCCTCTGGGATGTCCTCATCAGGGTAGTTTTCAGAGTCGTTGTCAGAGGATGTATCTCGGGTTTCCTCTTGTATAGTTTCCCCTGGTGGAGGGACATCTGCAGTGGACTGATATTAACAGATAAAACATTTAGCTGCAACAGCAATGTTTTACAAATATCTATTAACAACCACAATTTTGAATTTACTTACCTCAGAAACATATTTTTCTTTAATATTATTCCAGGCAGTCTCAAATGCTACTGTGTCCACTTTGTCCACTCCACCTAACAAACCCTAAAAAGTTTAAAAACAATACATATTTACCAGCTCTTGTAATACTTGAGTTTAAGTTTGGTTTAGCAACACTGTTCTAGAAGAAATAGCCAGAGTTGTACCTGAGCTTCTGCTTCTGTGAATGATGCATCAGAATCTGGATCAAGCTCAGAATGGGACTGCAGTTCAGCCACTGACACACTTAAAAAAAAAAAAAAAAAAATAGAAAAGGAACATTAATTTACAAAAAATAATTCAACAATCTGCCAAGGCCTACAGGTATGACATTTAATCATTTCATTAAATCCTGGATATCATATCCAAAAGGGTGTGCTGGTTAAAAAATGAAGTGGCATGCAGTAAAGACAAATATTACAAAACAAGTTAAAGCAACACTAAAAACGAGCATATACTTTGGGTACTTTTCCAAACTTAAATGGACGTAATCTTCGTCTCCAAATAACGTTTTCATTTCTTACAACTGCTGAACATTTTGCAGTGTAAGCAATACTCACAAGCCATCGTCGTCGTCATCCAGTTCAAGAAACACGTCGGCCATCCTAGCCTGGTCTTTCTCCATACGAATGACAGCTTTTTGTTCTGAAATAAAAGCCAAATTTACATCAATTTATCTGTGATTCTGTTTGCCACAATCTAGATGTTGTGAGGAAGGACAGATTGTACATTGAAAGAAAAGCAGAGATTTCAAAGGGGTTATATGCTTTACAGACACCAGGTGGTGTTAATACTAATTTACCTTCCCAAGCCTTCAGATGGCGCTCTTTAGCTTCTTTCTCTGGTTGCTCTGCAGTCTCCTTAACTGTTCTCAGTGCTTCAACATTTGCTTCCAGATCTTTCTTACTGTTCTGTACATCTCCAAGTTTACTCTGTTGGACAAAATGAAACGGCCAATTCAGCCCAAATAAAATCTCAATCAAGAATTGTACTTTACAGCTTCAAATATTAACTTTACCTAAAAAATTACATTTTACGAAAGCATTTCTCAACTAGGCCTAGGTTCATGACTTTAAAAGCAGAACTTGTAAAAACAAAACAAAAAAAAAAAGACTAGGAATGAAAACTAAAGACATTTCCACACTTTCCCAAACTCCATATTAATCCTGTATTCTATTGCTTGCACAAATGTTGCATGCATTACATAAAAACAATCCATAAAATTATTTAACAGAATATACAATATTAATCCTGCACGGACTAAATTCAGAGCTTGTTTTTCTCTCCAAACCTTCTTGTCCTCTAGACCCTGTTTGGCCTCCTGGATAAGCTGTTTTTTAAACATAAAGCCTTCTTTTGCGATTTCTGCTATCTTCTGCAGTTCTTCCTTCTCTTTGCGACCCAACTCCCTGAAAAACGCACAAGTAACGTCAAACATAACACCAAGACATTTTCATTTGTCAATTCTAAGCAACTTCTTGTAACCATAGAAAATACACACCTGCAGGTGTTTTGACAGTCAACACCACTGTTGTACTCATCGGTAGTGTCACAGCAATCTAAAGGGAAAATGTAAGTGTTAAGAAGCTAGTAAATATTTTTCTAAAGGTGTATTTGAAACTGGACAAAATGCATACCACATATTCCATCATTGACGCGGGAGGAAGGGATGAAGGCTGGTCTAAAACCCGCATTAGTACAGTGAAAGTTGCCATTGGGGCAAGCAGCAGTACCTGGGAGGGATAAACACCTTGAGTCAGAGTCATTGTAATTTAAAATCACAACTGGATAATTCTCCAGGAAAGAGGATTTACACACCTGGCTCGTCAGAACCATCCGCACAGTCACAGTAGTCGTCATTTACTCTGTCAAAGGAAATAGTACGGGATCCATCCAGACATGTAAAAGGTTTGTCCTCTTCATAAAACTGGCGTTCTGTTGTTCATTGAAACAGACAGCAAAGAACTTAGACATCCCCCAAACCAAAATGATCTGATTAAATTACTATTTAATTCATCATAAGTCAGGTTAAGAATGCTTACTTGACAAGGGGACACCGCGGGGACGTTGAACCTCCGCAGACATGGCTCCGCCGATCAGAACCAGCAGCACGAAGTGACCGAATATTACCATGGTCAACCTCTGTATTAATGACCCAACAGTGCCTATAGAAACACGCAATTTGCACAAGAGTAAAATTTGCAGCTTTAACTCCTGAGGAGTAAAACCATGTATTGGCAGAAGCTAGAGGTTCGCAGCTACTAGCTTGTGCAGATAAAACAATGCTAACTAGCAAATTGTGCTAATAGCTTTGCTAAACGGCGAACAATAAATAGCAAATTTAAAATAAAATCTGGGCAGTGACCATTATATAAATTTAAATACCTGAAGTGTGAACAAGGTAGCAAAATAGAAAGGAAGAAAATGTAATTTTATCGGTGCCAATGCCTAATCATTACTTGGTGGAATAACCCACTTCCGTATGGAGGTACCCACCCTTCTTTTCCTACGTCTGTCGTTTTGAAATCTGATTGGACAAGAAATTCTCTTCTTCTTTTGTGATTTGGTGTAGAGAAGGAAATCCGTGACACGTGAAGACGACCTTTTTCTTTTGATTGGCGGACAGCAAGAGGACGACATTTCATTATAGCGAAGATACTAAACTCTGTCAGTAATGGGTCGCAGTTATACGATTTATTAAAGATATTTAAGACTTCAAAAATACGTCAATGCATTGCACGTGATCATTGTCATATAATTGCCTCTGGAGTAGACGTTCCAGTTTCCTGTTGTGATTGGCGGAGAGCTGTAGAAACGTCACACTTGTCTTGAGGAGAAGCCGCGCAGCCATCTCATGCCAGCTCAGCTTTTTTACTGCTTTTAACATATTTACGTGTAAGGTTAAAGCTGAGAAGCCAAAATAGATCAATTTTAAATGTAAACTTTAAAGCAATTTTAAACATAGGCTACATTTTCTGAATGGTTTTGAGCTTAAGTTTCCTCTGAACTCATTTCTAGATTTAGTTTTATGCTTTCATGTACATCCTTGTTTTTGTTTTTATTTCATTTTATTTATGTTCTATTCAGGGGTATATTTAATTACTCACAATGTCACACAAATGTTATATTACTAAGGGGTATATTTATATTTACTAATACTTAACACCGGATGGAAATAGCTTCTCAACAAATAAGCAATTTTGCCCTGGGGAACTATATTCTAATCTATTCCTTTAAATTTTCCTTTTCCTAATAATAAACTATTGTACTTGTTCTGCCAATAGATGTAGATCATCTCTAGGAACTAATGATTTGCAATGAACAACGTCCTGTCTTTGTATATAGTTAAACTTTTATATAAACATCTAAAGCAGTCAGTCTGAAAGATGATGTATATCTAAAAGCATATTGCATTGTGAAATGCAACACGATGTTGCGATCAAATTCATATTTTTAAGGCCTACAAAAAATAGGCCTAGAAATAAATTGCTTTGTATTTGGTTCTACAGACCTCTGGAGGCCTTTTATATGTGTTATGTTATTTTTTATAATATTTAAGCAGTTTCGAAACCAACTTTATAACACTTTGACATCAACCTGTTACCGGTACTTCTTGATACCGGTAACAGGCCCATCATGCGTAACTATGTAAAAGAGTTTAAGAATACATTAATTAACGTCAAAGGAGAATGTGAGTACTATATTTGTTTCAATATAAAAATCTTGCTTTATTTGTATTTTAACACACTTTACAGTACCGAACAGTGAAATAAAAGAAAATATACTGATATACTATTGTACTGTTTTATATATATAGATGTCGCTTATTAAATGCATTTATTCACAAAAATGACACCTCGGCTCTGTCAGGAGGAAAAAACTTTCATAAAAATAATATAATAAAAAATAACTTGGACACATTTTACACATTACAGCAAGTTCATTTACAAATATTACAATCATTTAATGTTTTTTTTTTTTTTCCTATCTCCCTTTAAACAAGCTCTGTTACTAATGACAAACACGTGAATTAAAGCCCAGAGGATTTCTCTCAAAGGGAGTCAGTCTGTGATAACATTACCTGACAGCAACACCAATGGGAACCAGATAAATAGGCCACCATGGGACGGACATTTAGGCTATCAGGCTAGTTAGTGCTTAAAGTTACTAAGAAACAAAGGGAGTGTAAGTGCTGGAAATGACCAAGTCAAATAAGGACACATATTGTGACTTCAGTAAAAAAAACACAATAATAATAATAATAATAATAATAATAATAATCTCATAGACTCTTTTAAGGGGATGTCTAATTTATTTTACAGTGCAATAACCGCTGGATATTGTGGGTTTGGGATTTTTGCCCAGATGGATACACAGACTGCACACTACCTGAACCCGACTGTTTTACCTTGAAACCTGATGAAATAAAGTGCTGGTACAAATTTATTCGATTTTAACAATAAGTGTGCACTATTAAAAGTTATGACAAAATGTTACCCACATGTGAGGAAATATAGTATTCGAGAATGACAAGGTGACGAGGTGGCTTGTGGTGTCTCAGTGGTTATTTGTCAATCATTATAATTCGGATAAAATTTTATTTTACAGTACATTATTACATTATATACAAGAGTGGTAATGATTATAGCTATATATCATCAGCATGTGATTCATTTTCCAGACCATCCACCTGAATGATATAAAAATAAACTGTACACAAGCTGTTAAAAGAAAACACTTTCCCATGTTTTCTTTTCATCATTTAAAAAGAATGGCAGCAATCAATCAGTTGAATAATTTCCTTAATAAGAAACAATTGCTACAGTATCGTGTTTGTATGGCAATTAAATATTACTGATTTTATAGCTTATGACAGAACAAGAAGCCACAAAAACAAAGGAATATGTTTAAAATAAAAGGCCGGTGCATATGGGATATTTTTTTATATATATATATTTAAGTAACTGTGATAGTAATCCTGAATTCCCATTTTCACTACATGAAAAGCCTGCATGGTAGCCTCACAGCTCAACCAAATACACAGGCTTTTGTTGCACCAATCTGTGGCAACTTCACATGAGCTCAGTTACTGACCTGCAGAAACTCGCCCTTACCTTTAACTTAATGTTCGATTTACCCTGTGAGAAAACAAACACTCAAACAACCTGGCACAGTTTGGCTGTTCTGATCAGATCCTGGACACTTGATGCGAAGATGCCAATGAGCGGACGACAACATGAGCGACGACATCTTTTAAGATCTTGCGGTATTTTGCTGTTACTGACTCACTCATAATCTTGTAATCTCATCTCAAATGTCTCCAGGAAGCTATAGGATGCAATCGTATTTTTTTGTTTGTTTTTTTTAAAAAACAGCACATTCTTTTAGTTGATCCAAGCACAGCCACGACAAAAATAACTGGCAGCAGGGTTTCCCGCTTCCCCTCCAAAATGCAAAATACATTGTTTCACACCAGCACAGAAATAAGATGTGATATAAATATACTAGGATATCTGTATTATGTCTTTAAATCTACATACTTATAGGTATGTATCCTGCATCTGACATTAAGGCAAAAAACCATCAATCATAGAAAGGATGATTCGGGACTGCCAGACCTTTACCCTGACATTCTGCCTTCCTGATTTCCTTCAATTCAACTCACCCACTGAAACTAGTCTTCCTTGACTTTGGTGAGAATCGCTATGTATGAGGAGACAAAAAAAATACAAAAGAATGAAGACAGCAAATGAACTTTTGTTCTGCCGATGAAACTTTCGCTCCCTTTATAACATATTCAGCAAAATTTCAAATATAAAATAGGCAAAAACGTATATGCTTCAAAGCATCACATGGCTTATTCTCTGAAAGTTTAGAAAATAAAAATAATAAAATCAGTATAATAGGAAATAAATATATAAGCTGGAAAGAGTCCAGTGGTGTTAGTGGTGGTGTTAGTGATTGCTCTGTATCTAAAGTTCTGAGTTGTCATAACACCAGAAGAGCAACTAAAGGAAGACTTACAGCTGAAAACAAGTCACCACAGAAACTTGTACGTGTGAGTTACACACCACAATACCATGAACAGTAAAAAGAGATCTTGAACAAGAGACAATCAAAAATGATTCCAAAAATCAGACTCTCCTGTTCCACAATGCATTGCTTCACCACAGCCTCAGTCAGGAAGCTGATGTTTCACAAAGGCACAGAGCCATCTTACACCAGTAGCACTCTCCTTGTAAAGGGAAAAAGGATACGGGGCATCTCGGGCCCCTTCAACGCAGCATCTTCCTTTTCTTCGCTTCCACGTTACGCTCTTCTCTTTCTCCAACTCTGCGGACTTTTTTTTTTAAGCTTTATTTCCGACAGAAATGGAAAAAAAAGTCACTGAAGCTTCTCTGAAGAGAGCAGTTTCTATTGAGATTCTAACAGACATGAATTACTAATACTGACTTGACACGAGTTAATAAACCAATAAGGAATGGCTTTTTCCAAAGAGATTCATCACTGATCAATGTCCCTTGTGTAAATGCACACATACAAACATACAGTCAAGTGTATGTAGGTGCCTATGTAAGTCTATGTGTCTTTGTAAAAATCAGTAGGTGTACATATGAAATGCAATGATACTGCATGGCTTGCTGCATGCATGTATGCACATTGCATTGTTGTACTCTACACAACTTACTTTTGATTGTGTTTTTTGTGGATATTTTTATGTAATTTCATGTGTGTTTATTTATGTGCATTCCAGTCACCAGAGTGCTACACTGTCTTCCATTGCTCATCAATAATGGCCTTCTAGATTCCCATTAGTCTTAAGTTCCTAGTGAAATTAGTCCTAGAACTTATCACTCCAAATCTACAGTTGCTGTGTAATTAGCTTCTCTTTGAGCGATTTTGAATGTATTCCCTTTTTGAAAAATATACTTAAAGGTCTGTATTATCATTGCAGTCATATTTGTTCTTTGTTTGGCCATTTAAAGAATCAACAACATAATGTGTGCAAGATAGGAGGGAGATACAGGAGCAGACCTCATGTATCTTCAGCTTGAGAAGAAGAATCTTCCTCTTCTTCTACAGGACTTGTGTCATAAAGTCTTTTCTTTTGTGGCTCCTCACCTAACCGAGGTTTCAGCTCTTCCTCTCCTTCCTCTTCCTCCATTGCCACTTCATCCTCTTCCTCTATTATGTCCTCATTCTTCTCCTCTGACATCAGATCCTCCTTGTCCTCATTGTCATCATCCTTGTCTATGTCACTGCAGTCTTCGGCCACATGGTTTGGTGTGGTTTTGTCGTCCTCGTGTCCCTGCTCATTCTGAGAGCTCTCTTCCAGGGTGAGCTCAAACTGAAATTTGTCAATGCATTTGTTTAGCTCCTTTTCCTGACACACAGGAGGTGGCGATGGGCTTTGCGGTATAGTGCTCTGGTACCAGTCCCTGTTGTCCTCTAGGGTGTCCAAGATCTCCTGGGCGTCGGGATGCACAAGGTCTCCCCACGTCTCCCATAGTGGATGAACAATGTAGTCAATGAAGCCCACCTACATCCAGAAAAGAAAAGGGGAAAAAAAACAGTATAACACTGACTCGACTCAAACAAGCACAACCTTACTCCCAGCAAATTGGCATTAAAAATGTAGGCGGGCGACTGCTGCGATCAGAGCTAATAGATCAGCCTCTGCTCTGTGGTTATCATCCCACCTGCAGCATTAACAGCAATCCAGCTGTTCGCCATCCATACAAGTGCGTCCCACTGTTAATCATTTACCTGACTTTTTTCCACAGATGCAGTGTGTTTGTCGCACATGGGACTGATCTCCATGCCTCGTTCCCTTTCCTTGTCTCCCTGCCTGAAGAACTCCTCCATGATTCTCTCCGTCCATTGCCGATACACATGCAGAGGCTTTGTGGGATTGCTCAGGTCTGCACAGTGCACCATGTTCCTCAGTACCTGTGTAAAAGTCATACACACATCACTCACTCTTATACAGTGCTGGACGAAAGCATTTGCAGATTTCCTTCTGTTACAACTAGAGTAAATACAAAATACACTGTACAGTTTGCAAATGATGTTTTCAGTTAGAGAACAAAGTTTATGTTCCATTGAAACAAGTGTAATTTTGAAGCATTCAAAGGATTTTACTCAAAGGTTAATGGGATCAAAATGACAATAAAAAACATTTTTCAAATATTTAGCTTTTTCTCACAGGTCATCACAATTAGATCTTTTAAAACATATCTGGTTATTTTTTATTGTTTAATAAAAAAATAACAAAAAACAGTTCCTCCAGTGATCAATTAGCTTCACCCAGACAACCAACCGTCCCCTCCTATCCTTAGGGTGGGTTGTTCACCTTGATCAGGTTACCAGAACACAGTACAGTACAAAAAGTCACACGTGACAACCACTCACACGTTCATTCTTAAGAGCAACTTAGAGATCCCAGTTAAACTAACTCTATCTTGCAGAAAGACCCAAGAGATACACAAGTGTAACAGCAGAAAATGTTAGCAAATTTTGAATCCTTTCTGCAATTTAAATGATTTGGAATAACAGGGCAAAATAAAAATAAAAAACAGTTGACATATTCCAGTCATCTTTTGTACTTTTAGAAAAATTGGGAAATTGGTCTTTCATTCCACACTACTCACAATATTGGTTTTGGTTCTTATTTTTGATTACACTTGACAAAAAATAATAATACTTAATCAATAAGAAGGATCCGTTGTTAAAAAATGACATCTGTGTGATTTTATGTTTTATGATTACAATTACTTTGTGTGGCAGCTGCTCACTTCCACACAATTTTCAAAAGCTTATCTTCACTGACAATGGCAAGATGAACCAATCCACTTGATCCTTAACGGCAATACTGAAAGCCAGATGCATAAAACACACATTAACATAAAAAAAAGTACCTGTATTCTGTCGGTGTAGTGGTCGAGCATTAGAACTCCAGAACTCGTCACTTTTTTGGTTTCCACCATCGTCTTGAGGTCTGCCAGCAAACTCATGTGTTTAGACATGTCTGTAGCCAAAACCTGGTAACAAACAGTATCTATTATGGAAGTGTGTGGAAAAAATGCTAAAGAATAATATGACAAGTGAGAAAAGTTTTCTTTGTGATAGTTTATCACAGGGGTTGACAATCCTGGTCCCCGAGGGCTGGTGTCCTGCAACTCTTAGATGTCTCCCTGGTCCAACACACTTGAATCCAACAGCTGAATCACCTGAGTCATTATTTGAAAAAAGTTGCAGGAGACCGGCCCTCAAGGCCTGGAGTTGCCCACCCCTGGTTTATCAGATACCTACCATATCAATCACAAGTTTCCTCAGGCTCTGTCTTTGCCTTTTGGTGAGGTTCTGGAAGATGTCACAGTTCTCCTCATGGAGCAGCTTAAACCCCACAGCCAGGTGGTGGTTCTCCAAAACAGACTCATCGTTATACATCAGGGCCAGTTCTGAGTCTGAGGATGCAACAAATATAGTGAATGAACGTGTTGGTTCAACACTTAAAGACATCCCTGTTTCAAAAATTATATAAATACTACTATTTATTCTAGAATTCTGAGAATTAAGGAATTGTTCATATTAATAACACAGCTTCCAATAAGTGAAATAACATCAAAGCCACAGTAAGTGCAAAGCTTTGGTTGCTGTTGTTTGTGGTTTAACAGTAATAACATCGCCTGTAAAATAAATTATGAATGTTAAATATATTTTTTTTACATACTTGATATATATTTCACTTTATTGCTCTCATTCCGACTCACTTGTGTTTATGAGGAATTGGTTGGACACTCCTGGATGGTCTACATCATGAATGGCGGCAGCAAATAAAGCTGCTAATATCTCCAGGTCTGTGAATACGGCCTGTCAGGGAGAAATAACAAGAGGAACAACGGTCACTTCAGTCAAATGGTATGTTTATATTTGATAGGGTTGATGTTCTAATTGTGATCCTCACATCTAGAGCTGGTGTGGATAGCAGTACATGGGTGGATTGGGTGACATCAGCAGCATGAAGGCTGTTGTGGTAGGCGACATTGGCGTGATAGTGGTCCTCCAGGGTCATCACGTAAGTGACAAAAGTATCCACAGGGATCCTAAAAGTTTTTAACAGATCTCTTTCCTACAGCAGAGAGAGACAACAAGGGGCATATTTACAGTATAAATCCCAAAATGGGAAAATATGACAAAGTTACGTTTTGGTGTCATCTGTCCAGATAAACTCCCTCCATATGTTAACTGGGTCTCCAACACGGCTTGTGGCAAACTGCAAGCATGACTTCTATTGGTGTTTAGGTCCACTAGGTGATTTTTTAACTCAACAAGACAGTTTTCCCATGTTATAGGTGAAAAAGTCTTCCAATAGTGCAATTACTTTTTCATTAATATCAATTTAAGTTATCTGAAAGTTACTTAAGACTTATTTTAAGTGTATTAAAATAATTGCACTATAAACTAGACAAAAAATTCTTGGCTGTCTTTGCACTGTATTGTTATGGTGTATAAGTGTGCTAACATTTGCTAATATTCTGCTGCTGATACTGAAATTTAATAAGGAATATTCTATTCTCTTCTATTTTATTCTATTCTACTCTGGTAAATCACATATAAAGACAATGATGTGCAATGTGAAATCTGGAAACGTTCAAATGACATGAATACTTTATTAAGGCAGTGTTGGTTCCCAACTCAGAAAAAAAGAGTTTCTCATATAACAGTTTATTTATTTATGCTGCCTACAGTAGGCACCTAACCCAACAATAAGTATAAGTAAAATAAAGCCACAAAACAAACAAAAAAATAAAAAATATAATTAATTTTGGTGACTAATTCATTGTTTAGGTTTGTTTGTCATTTTCTTACCTGGAAGATGGCAAACATGATGCAGCTTAGGGGTCGATTATTGGAGAACTCTGCCACACGAAAGATATTAAGGCCCCACTTGTTCAAGTCATCCAGTTCCTGACGATACAACAGACAGCTTTAACAATCACACAGACTTCAATTCTGTGTTAATAAATAACAAAAATACTTTGTGTTTAACGGAATAAATGGTAACTGCTGGATAGCATGGTATTACGGTAAATATGATGACAGATTTGCTTGCTTAGAAACTGATTTCTGATTTTGTGCTACCTCCAGCAGGTCTGATTTCTTGTGTTGCCGGTCAGTTTTTTTACCCTGGCTAAAGCTTCCTCGTGCTCTGTCTTCACGCCAAACCGAGGCAAGGTGGAGTTGGAAAGGCTGGAACTGTGCGTGAGCTTCTTCACACCGCTGATGTGACACATGGGCTTCTCTCTTTCCCTCAGAGTCGGAGATGGGATTTCCACTTCATTTTGCTTATCTGAAAAAACATCACAAGACAAAGTTTTGCCTGACAACTCAAGCTTTATTAAATTTAATAACAAGCAGATGTTGTGTTTGTTGTACCTAAAAAGGTGGTGGAGATGTATTCTGACACTTGGTTCCCTGAGCGACTCATCTCTGACAAATGGGACAGTTCCCTGTTCAACATCCTCTTGAACTGAGGGGAGAATAAGTTTATAGATTTAGTGTAAGCACAAGTTTCTGGTGATGAAGATTACTGCACACTTTTAGCATTTAGCCCGAAAAATGCTCCAATACAAGTAAAATTACCACACTAATGTATTATGAGGCGAGAAAATCCATTGTGAATCATCCATCCTCCTTTCTCTCAGTTGAGAACAGGCTGTTCAACACACCAGCTTGAGTGATGTGTTGCAGTTATGTGCCATTTTTATACATATTGTTCTCTGTGCATCTGCAGTGTCAGACACAGTCTGCAGGTCCCAGACACAAATGTGAGCACACACAGAGAAGCAAACGCTCTTCCTGAATGTTCCTCCCGATTTTATGTAATGCTTTATTTCTGGACACAAACACTTCGCCCAACGAGAGGTGTAATGGCTCCGGATCAATCGAGTCTTGAGAGGGCATGATGTGATTCGGACAGACCCCTCAGTCTGCGTCCTACTGACTGATCTTTCACACATAACAATCTCCATGGCAACTAGAGCAGTTGCCTTAGCAACTGCCTCCTCACAGTCAGTCCTTCAGCTTGATGTGAGAGCGGTGGCTGTTTGGGTGACAATCTGAGGGAGTCGGCAGGTGTCTCTGACCTTTACCAAGGTCAATGTTCTCTCCTCTTCATCTCCTTCTATCCAGATTTCCCTGCTGTCTATTTGCATTCCTACCTACCTTGTAAGAAAACTAAAGCTCTGTTCTTGCTCTCCAACCTTTAAATGTTTCCTCTGTCTCAAATTCATCTTTGCGTTGTTGGCATTTTGAAAGCACGTTTCATGTTTCAACGCTTTCTTTATTCTTTACACTTTCTCACATGTTCCATACAGTCTGCAGCTCATCACAAGCAAATAGGTAGCATAACAGAAAGCCTCAGTTGGCTGGAAAGCTGTAGCCCAGTGGCACACTTAGGCAACAGGCTCAGCCCAAGCCTCCCCACTCACCACCTACCCTTCCAGTCTCCCCGTTCCTTCGTTCCCTAATGCTGAGTCACCACTGCCAGTCGACACTTCCACACTGCCAGTCCAAGTGCCAGGACAAATAACACTTCCTCTGACACTGACTAATGAGGCAAACATGCAAATAGTGTTCAGATATAACTGTGGGCAGACACACATATACACCTGCATATGTGAAGGGTTACCCTCTCTTACAGTCACAAAGTGTGCAGAATGGGACTCTGAACTGAGACCAGTTAACCGTAATTCCCATATAACACAAAGTAGTAAAAGGGAGTCCTTTAAAGCTAATTCACTGACACAGTAAAGGCCAAAGAGATTCTGTGAGCAGCACTAGGACAGGATACTACACCAGATCAAAATCTGACGTGATCAAAGAGAATAATTTGTTACATTTGTTTGAAAAAAACCTCAAACAAGAAATGTGATAGTTTTTGAGAAAAAAGCTCGTTCACATTTGTGTTGACAGCAACCTCACACAACCAGGAGGGAGCGAGATGGATGCCAGAAGGAGAATTTGCAAATTTGTGATAAAGCTGAAATAATTATATATCATAACGTACAAGCTTAATTTTTAAATTGTTTCTTCTCTTAGTAGACGGAGCCTTAAACATGGTGTAAAGGTACAAAGACAAACTGGATTATGTTTTTACACCAGTTGTCCAGAAACAATGAAAAAAGATCTTCCATCTCATCCTCTGTGGATTCAAGTATGTATTATGTACAGGAACATACAAATATATATAGTTTTTACAGTGTCACTACCAGGCCTTTTAAAGTTCCCCGAATGAATGAAGTGTTAAGAAACCTGTTTGTTGTTTTTGCAACAGTGCACTGTTGAGTCAAGCAAACATGCTAGAGTAAAGTTAGTTAAGTACATAACAGTACAGCATAAAGTGCCCACAGCCTCCACCCAAACCTGAAACTCCCAGACTTTGTTTACACTCTGGCTCGTTTAGCATTACCCTACCTGGTCCCACCAACCGATGAGCCAGGGCCTTGAGCAGGTCTCGCAGAACAGGTCCACCAATGGTGTCCTGCGTTCAGCCGTTGTCCCACTTCCCTCCCTCACACCTCCATCAGTTTCACCAAGGTCCAGCTCTGCCCCTGACCTCCCCTGCAGAGGACTGTAGCTGGAGGAACGGGGCAGCCTGTAGCCCCCTGGTACAGGTGAGGGGCACTGAGATGGTGCCGGGTCGATGGCCTCTACCACGCCCATGTTGAGAGAACCAGGGGGTTTGGGCCTATGGCACAGGTACGAGGTGTGGTAGTGAATTGGGCCAGGGGCACTGCGGGTGCCCCAGTGGCATGAGGGCGTTGTCAGGGTCCGTGGGGAGAGGCCACAGCCAGTCAAACCGGGACACTCCAGAGTGGCGTCTGCCCCAAAATGGGGAATGGGGAAGGGGTGGAGGGTAGGGACAGCCTGTGCAGATTTTCCTTGTCTACATCCAGTTCTCTAAAGCAGGGCACCCAGTCAGTCCTGAGTCAGGCTCCAGCCTCAGTGTGCTCCAGAGATGAGGATCCCCCAGATGGGCAGACCAGGAGCCCCCCCTGGATCTGGCTGCAGTGGAGACTACATCTTATCCCATTTCCTGAGCAGGCTGACCCAAATCTATAGTCACCGCAGGATAAAAGGCAGATGAGTGCTGAATGAGTAAGGACAGAGCGAAAGAGAGGAGAATGCAAGACCGTCTGAAGGACACAGAGAGGAGTTGATGGAGAAGATGTGTTTATTTGAGAAGGATGTAAACAAAAAGCAACACCGCAACAGCTGATTCTCTCGACAAACAGTAATAAAAAGAGTTAGAAGGCAGAGATGAGGAAAACAGGGAGAGTGATGTTTGTGATCTCGAATAACGGAGGTGAAGGGAACTTGGATGGCAACTGGAGCATCGGGAAGGAGAGGGATGTAGATGATGGCAAGAGGAAAACAAGAACACAGTGAATGAGACAGAGACAGACTGGAAGAAACAGAGAGGGACGCGAGCAGGCAGGCCTCTAAGCATACGATCCCGTGGAAGAATCCCACCAAAACAGTGGTCTGGAAAAACAGTCTCCTTCTCCTTGCGTCGCCTGCCCCTCCCAAACGGTACAGATCCAAAGGCCCAGCCCAGTACTACCGGTGCAACAGCCCGTCTGAGTCGCCTCTCTCCAAACCTCAACTGCACACTGCCTGTGCACAGGCAATCGGCTCGCCTCCCGATAGCAGCGCAACCCAGTCCTATGCTCCAAGTCAGTCCATGCCTCAGCTGCCCCAAAATGCCAGAGGTCTAATCCTGCTGCTTTAGGCTGCCATTCGTCCTCCAGTGCTCTTTGCCTCTTTCGCCATTTCCCTGGATGCTGTAGACAGCACTCGCAAGCTAATCAGGCAGTGGCTGCAGGCGCGTGCATGTGTGTATGCGTGTGTGTGTGTTTCTGCAGCTGCCTCCCTGTTGGAGGGTGAGTGCGCATGTGCGACACGACAGCATGTACGTCTGTCAAATATGTGTGTGAGTGAGGGTGTGAGTAAGAGTGAGAGACAGAGAGCCAACGTTCATGTATGCACCTTCATGTTGGCATGGCGTTATGGATTTGTGCTGCTCCTTTCTGCAGAATCACTGAAATGTTTTCACAAAGACTGTGTCCCCAGAGGCATTGTACGTTGTACATCTGCGGGCAAATCATATAAGATATGCCCATCTGTTCTTTTTCTTTTTCAGCTCTTTCATTGCAAGCCGGATTGAAGATGATAAATAAAATCTTTTATTTATTAATGATGACACAGAAGATGAGGACAATTTTTGGGATAAATCATGGTTTCTGACACTGTCTCTTTAAGATAGAGCACTGTTAAAGGAGAATTACCTCTCTGTCATTGGTTCTTGCCTAAACCACATGTCTTGTGGTCAGAGCGGGAAGCCAATGAGTAAAAGGGAAGGGCAGACCCTGCTGCAGTTAGATAGCAACCAAGGTTAGAGCGGAGACATCAGCATCAGGACCACTCATCCCCCTCCTTCTCATGTCCTCCTCACCCACAGACCGTCACATCATTTCCCTCTCTCACTCCCTCTATGTCCTTGTGCCCCTGGAAATACAACTGCATGCATCCTTAAGAAGCTTGTTCTAAATTCTCACATTCATCTGAGTGTACAAATTCAAAAAGCAACACTCTGATATCTGGTGCAACATATTTTCATGTCTTGCTTTATAAACAACAAATGTGTAATATCACAAACTATAAATAACATGTATTATTTATTGATAAGTCATTGCAGGACAGCAAATAAACTGAGGAAGGATTGTGGTTCTCTTGGCTCTACAGGTAGTTTCATTCTTGCATGATTTCTTTTAACAATGAAGAACATTTTTCTAAGCAGTGTTTCATAATTATGTGCCAAGTTTACATATATGTTGTTACCTATCAGACATATCCCAGGTATGTCGGATAGGATATTCTTAAGTTGGTGCTTGTGTGTCCCCCCTTTGACACAAATGGATAACACCTAATTTGGACCATATATAAAAATGTCACTAGTTATTACATCTTACTAAGCAATCGTTGGTGGGTATGTTTGTGTGTCAATACCTTGTTTGAAGCCATCTCACTGACTGAGCGGTGGGTCTGAATGGTCTCCAGCTGGTCCAGACACCAGTCCAGCTCCTCCAGAGTCTCCCGAGCCATCTGCTGGTAAGTCTCCTCTGGGAGAGAAGGGCACACAGACTCTCAGAAATCATTTAAACCAACATATGGAGAAAAGCATGGAAAGAATAGAAAAACTGATGGTCTGAAATTGTTTTTTGTTGTTGTTGTTGTTTAATTCTTATAGTCATTTGGAAATTAGGAGCTAGTAGGCCGCCTCTGATTTATTGAGTGGTTATACAAATCTATTTTAAGGAAATTCATGCAAATCTTCTATTGCTGAAAGTTAAACATGTTTGTAAATTTATATAACATTTACTTAAACTTTAAGCTTATTAATTTAATAAGCTTATGACATAATTTAAGATGTTATTTGAGAAGCTCTTCATTAACTGCAGTTCTCTGGTCTAATATGTGTGACTTTAAAAAACAAACAATTGCATCGCTTAATTAAGATGAAATATATGAGTTGTCCCACGTACAGTTAAGACAATTGCACACACTCATCACGGGTAGACATTTTATAATAATTACAAAATGTTATAAAAAAAAATTTGTTTTCTTCCAGGTTTGAAAGATAATACAACATGCAAGTTCAATTAACTTAAAAGAAAGAACTAGATGTATAAGTTTGAACTTGTTATTTATCTGTAGTCTATTCAGGCTCAAAATTATACACATAGAATAAAATTTACATATCCATGTGTTAATATATATTTGCTTGCATCATATATATATTAATGTATATACATACACATTCAGTTATTTGATCACAAGGACAATAACTATACATAAAAAGGTCAAAGTGAGGCAGCGAAAGGTGTTTCACCGCCAGGTGTGCTGGTGCATTGGGTGAAGAATAATATAGCAAGAGGAATGTCTCCAAATTCTTTATCTTAAGTTCAAACTAAGACAATCTCAAAAACACAACACCAAAATATATTCAAAAAAGGGGATAGCTTTGGAATAAATAAAGCAGATTAACTTCAAGCACCAAAGCACCCAGCCATATTGAAATGTGTGGATTGCACCAAAAAGCTGGTTCCACAGAGAGGCAACTGAAACATGGACAACATTGGAAGTCCCAACATGAAAATGATCCCAAACACACATCAAATCTGGTTTTCAAATAAAGTAGTAATATTCAGAAAGTGCTCCAAATTCAACCCTGTTGATGTATATGTTTAAATATCTATGCCAGTCGACCTGTTTGAATAAAATCAACCAATTCTGCCAAGACAGGTGGTCAAACAATTACTCACAACTATGCAAAACTCCTTTAAAATTGGAAGGACACGCAGGTTAAAAGGGCCAGAGCCTGCAAGGTCTCAGGTACAGAGACAGATAATGAACAAATTGAAGGCAATTTAGAACAATTATAGACACCCTCTCCGTGACCTCCTGGAGCGTCAGAAAGGTCGCAGCAGCCGGCTTCTCTCCGAGCGCTGAGACACGCTACATGTTTCAGGAGGTCCTTCGTCCAGACAGCAATCAGGCTATTTAATTCCTCGCCTTAATCTAGGTGTATACATAACTTTACATCATTAGATCTTAGTGTGCAATGTGCACTTATAAACATGTATACACATTTACATGGAGAGATTAATTAATTGAATAATTAATTCATAGTAACAAGATTTTAAGCTAAATTTTGTTTTCTATTTTAACTTTTTAAAACTTTTTAGAAATTACTTTCTATGTTCCTTAGGCTTTATAGTACTATGGATGCAGTGTGGCTGTTATCGTGTGCATTTTTTATGATGAGCTGCTTTGGAATTTTTCTTTGGGGAAAAATACAGCTTAAATAAATCAGCAATACAAAAAAAATAAAAACAAAATAAAATTTAATGGCAAGTTTACACAAAGTAACACTTGAAGGTCAAAGTTTTGTGGTATACAATTATTTTGGCAGCCATTTGCATGTTTTTAAAATGTACTTTCAATGTAATACAATCTAACACACGGTAAAAACTCATTTTGAAAGAAGAAAAGCAAATGGATGACAACAAAAATACTGAAAAACATTCTTTACCTGAGTATTGTCAGGTTTTTAAACTCATGTCTCTTTCGACTGTTTATTAAAGTTGGAATTAATGTTTTGCCATTGTTTATTACAAGAAAGGACTATATGTTTTTAAAAAAATTATTTATTTTTATTTATATTTCTCCAGCCCTTACTTTAGCTACAATGTAAAACGCTCAGAATAGGGATTTTAGTTAAAATTAATTCAGTTTGACACAGACAAAAATATAAAAAAAATAAATAAATAAAAGTATATGAAACATTATTCCTCATTTTGAGTATAACACACATTATGTTCTCAGTGATGGTAGACAGAGTTTGTATGACTTTTTTCTTTTTTATCTGTGGAGCCTTAGTGTGTTATTAAATAAAACTCCTTGGACTATACATTTTAATTAGCTGACAGCATACCAGAGAGAGTAGCTTGGGGAACAGTGGGTTGGCTTGTCACTGGTGACCTCCTGTGGACGAACACATAATGAAATGAGAGGATGAATAAAACACTGCTGCCCCCTTGTGGCGCAAAAATACACTACTATCAGCATTACAGCATCAGGCAACAAAAGGCTTTGTTCCGGCAATAGAAGATAGATCTATTTGTTTTGATATCTTTAATCTTAAGATATTTATGACAAATAGATATATTACATCATAGCTTTTATGTGTATTTTTAAAGCGTAATGAATCCATCCAAAAACAAAGCCTGACTCTCACTTTCATTCTTTTATGACTGCGTTCTTTGAGAGGCCTTCTCACTGTGCAGCACTGTGTAATTATAGACGCTGATGATTCTGTGCTGCATTGCTTTATATATCATATTGACGTGGTGCTAAAAGCCTGCCAGCTCGAGCTCCTTCTGTCTACTGCATTACAAGGGAGAATAATTTTAGCATTATTGACCATCTCCATCGTCTGGGCAAAGAGTCAGGGACATACATCTGAGGCATAAAGCTCCGTGCACTCAGCCCTCAGTCAGTTGCCTGGAAAAATGCCAAATGATGCTGATTAAATTTTCCCTGAGCATTGTCTGAGACTCATAAACCAGTTAATCACGACGGTTAAAATGTTTTCCACACGGGAGCAAGGAAATGGAAATATTTGCATATGCACAACTACACAATAAGCAGGCAGTCATGATGAGCACAAGTGTGGGGAAGGGGTGTTCGACAGCATGATACTGACTTGTTAGTGGGTGTTGTGACATTGGCGAGGATGGTGAAGTTGCTTCTTACAGTTCGTAGGCTGGCCAACACCTGGGGGATGGATGGACAGCGTAGGAGGGAAAGAAAGAAGGAGAAGAGGGGAGGGAAGGAGCAGAATTGAGAGGGGGGATAAGTTCACTGTTCTGTTTTTCCACCTGCTTTTGCAATACTGCAGAAAATGATCAGTATGTAAAAGCATGATAAACAAATACAAGCAAACATACCTGAGCAAAAGGGGTGACAATCATGTCTTCGGCGTGCCTGGCAGACAAAAAGGGGAGTGGAGAATGAGATGAATGTGAGTTTGGGTCGCTGTGTGGTTCAGTGTTAGTGTTTGTGCATAGGTACAGCTTATAGAATAAACATATGTATGCATATTTTTTTAAATTTAACTTTTAATTTAACACAAAGTGAAAGTCATATATCAAAACATTACACAAAATGAAGTGTGGGCCTACTAAAAAGAGTGTCAATGCACTGTTAAGTATGTGCAATGAATATTTTGTCAGGGCTCTTTTGGCGTGAATCACTGCATCAGTGCAGCATAGCACGGACGTGATCAGCCTGTGGCTTTGCTGAAGTATTAAGGAAGACCATGTGGCACTGATGGTGTCCTTCCATTCATCTGTATTTTTGGGTGAGGTGTCTCTTGCCTTCTTCTTGACAAAACTGTATAGATTCTCTGTGTGGTTTAAGTCAGGCCCAAATTGCTGGCCAATCGAGAAGAGTGATATCATGGCTATTGAAGCAGATATTGATACTTTTGGTTGTGTGTTGCTGGAAAATGATATCAGAGAGTATCTCTTGTCAGCAAATGGATGCATGGGGTGCTCTAAAACTTCCTTGTAGACTGTGCTGATGTTGGATTTGATAAAACATAATGGACCGACATCATGGCATGGCTCCGTAAATCGATTATGGAAAATTCCCACTGGACCTTTAACCACTTGGATTCTGTGCCTTTCTCTTAATGCAGGGAAATGACAGCTGTGGCAAATGTCTTGTGTGATGCACTAGCCACAGTTTGCCTTGTGACCATTTGTAGGTAAGTTTCCTTTGGGAGTAACAACTGTCCAGTCAGCAGTCTTTCCCATGATTATATAGCTCATAATATAAAATTTCTGTATTAAAACTCACTTTATTTTAGTTGTCATACACAAACTTCTAATTTGCAGAGAAATTGAATTTAGGCTTTTCTTTAGCAGTAAGCCTTGCTTGAAACACTCCTTAATTTGAGGTAGTATTTGGACAAAAAAAGAGCAAAATAATAACTTTCTGGTTAGTTTAATGTTTTGAAAGTTACAACAGTTGTCGCGTTGTATGACATCATTTCAAACTACCATATGTGTGTACATATACACCCAAGAATGGTTTTGCCCTTACCCCTCACTGTTGATGGAGGAGTTGCGGGACATGGTTTTGGGAGATGTGTCGTAGTCTGAGTCCGAGCGGTACAGGAAGGACTCTCTCCGCTGGCTCTGGGGGAAAGAAGGGTGAAGCACCAACCCAGGACTCGCCTGCGAATCCATGGGACTGCGGCCTGGTGACGGGCCATTTTCTGAATCGAAGCTGATGGAAGAAAAGAAGGAAAATTTAGTTTTACATTTGACATAAGTAAAAAAAAAAAAGTTGTGGTTTTACAACCACTTCTTATCTCTCAGCGATAGTAAATAGTGTTTGGGGAACCCTGAATGCCCATGCAGCAACACTGCAGCCGGCAGTGTTTGTCGTCTTCTTAGAGGGAATATTACAGGCAGGAGATGAGACCTGAGATATCATTGCGAGTCTGCACTAACGTGGAATTGGCAGATTCCCACCGGGCTGCTCTGACAATTACACTTTACTGACAAGTCATTTTTCAGTAGGAATCACATTAGTCAGCAAACCGAGCAATAATAACTGCCATTTCTCTGTAGCTGGAGCTGTTTCTTGGAGGATGTGAATGATTGGGAGTTTGATGAGGGTGGAGATCTGTTTCAGAGCCCAAAGGTCTGAAGATAAAATGAATGATTGAGAACATTTGCACACATTCAAGGTTATCTGTGGACCTTTGACCTTCTGTATTTCTCTGATTGGAATGCCAGTTTGTTTATCCCAAGTATACATGAGTGGATCCACAGGAAGGCATTGTAGATGATGGATTCTAGCATCCTATCCATGGCAACATGGGCATAGGTTTGGGTATGGACGGTCGTGACATGTCACGACCAATATTCAAGGGATATAAAATAGTCCCGACCAATTTTTGCCATATTAATTAAAAAAAACAAACATATGTATTTTTTAACAAAAACAAAATAAATAAACGAAAATCTACATTGATTAGTTTAATATTTCAATATACT
>CAEGAG010217114.1:0-14920 GCA_903067065.1 Brachyrhaphis terrabensis
AGCAGAATTGCCTGGACTTTTCACATGTTGATGTTGGCAGTATTTTTTATCTGCAGATGAATCTTTTGCTACAAATAATCAAACGTTCACTAAAGGAAAGGGATGTTATGACATGTTAGTCAATACAGTTTTGTTTTTTTTGAAAAAGTAATTAAATTATTTGATTATTTGCATCTTTTTATGTATTTCTAATATTGTTTAAAAAAGGCTTAAATAAAAAAAATCTGCAGAATGTGACCATATTAATTAAGTTAGTTACCGCCTTACACATTAGACGTTTTAGTTAAAATAGATTGTAATACAAAAGTTTTAAAATCATGTCCTACTTTATAATTATGCTGTGCTTTCGTCCATCGCATAAAATCCTTATGTAGTGCATTGAAATCTGGTTATAATGTGGAAAATTTTTTAAAAAGTTCAAAAGCTGTTGCCACTTTTGCATACATATTTTTTAGTATATTTGGCTTTTTTATTATAAGACAGAACTTAACCCAAAAACAAACCCTGATCCATAAAACCAACAGAAAAATGCAGAACATATTCCAGCTGCTCTTACTTTGTCCGAACAGAATAAAGGCAGAGAGCTGTGTTGTCATGATGGAGGAGTAAAATCTAAGTCTAGCTGTGCAGAACAGGCACCACCCAAATATGTTAAGAGCTTTCACACTGTGGGAACCTTTTTATAGCTCTTTAAATTATTTCTATGCACAGCAGGAGCTGCCGCCTACGCTTCTTATAGGATTTTTGCTTTCCACCCTCACTTCATAGCTGGAATGTAATTGGAACAAAAACTTTCACATGGTAATTAGTCTGGACAATAAAACTTCACTCAAAAGAATTAAACTGAACAGCAAAACCACAAGGTACGAAAAAAGTCCCCAGAAAAACAAGAAAAAGAAACGTTAGATTAATTTTTTCCCATTTTGTCTTAATCTTTAAATAAAATCTCTGATGCGTTTCTGATAAATTTTAGTTAGATTTAAGTAACTTTGTAAGTTCAACTCAAACCAGATCAAGTTTCTATTATATCCTGATCCATAAAACCTGCTATTCTCCTGGTGACTATAATGATTTGAAAGATTATTGTACAGTTTTATCTGGGCCTGGGAGAAGAAAAAAATCATAATTTTCATTGCATCCAGATGCGAACATTCATAATTCTGACCCAAATAACCCCATTAACATTAATGACTTAGAAAAGATTCATGCTTTATGCATGATGTGTGAAGTTGGAAGAAAATCTTTTGAAACAAGAGGTGCTATGTTACAGTTTTGAACTGGGACGTGGAAATAATAAAGCTGATGTATCCTCCAATCATAAACCGCAAAGCTAGTGATGCAGAAAAAGATGAGGACGTGTGTGTCAATATTACATCATCAATCGATTTAGAGTCGCACCTTGTCTTTCTGAATTTTAATCGAATCAATTTTCCAAGTGCCTAAATATTCCCAGCTCCAGATTTATCTGAACGTTTCGGGGTTTTTTTCATAGAAAAAACTGGAGCAGCTTCTTGTGAAGTTCCCGCCTGAAGAAGTGGAGTCCAAAAGATGGCAGAAGATCGCTGATGAGCTCGGCAATCGAACAGCCAAACAGGTGACACCCACTTTAGAAAGCAGAAAAACATCAAAATAATTGTAAAACTGTTATGAACTGCCTTACTACTGGTAGCATTCGTGTTTTTATCTTTGCTTTTTTTAATGGAAAACAAGTCCTAGGGTGAAACTTGTTAATAGGTGAAGCTGCTGATGCCTGCAGGTGTTTGAGCTCGGTTATTTCAAGCAGCTGTTCCTCTCCTGGAAGTGATTACTGAATCAGTTTTCCTCCTGAAACATTCCAGGTTGCCAGCAGGGTTCAGAAGTATTTCATCAAACTGACAAAAGCTGGTATCCCTGTGCCTGGAAGAACCCCCAACCTCTGCATGTACACTAAAAAGGTAACTGCCATTCATCTGCCAAACCCTTCAACTATATAAAGTAACACTAATACTCAAATAAAAGCTAAGAAATTTATTCAGTTGTACTGGCTTGGAGCCCAACTCTTTGTTTTCTAATTTCCAGTGTTTTTCCCCCTCCTTTTTCCATTTGCTTTTAATTTGTTTCCTCTTTTTATCTAAGTAAGCACATTTTTGCTGTCTTCATTTGCTATAAATGTTTTAACAATGCGGGAAGACTGAATCCTTCTCAGTTCAGGGTGCAATTTTTATGTTTTTAGGAACAAGATCACTAAAACTTGATCGATCTGTGTCCGAAAGATCTAATGAAACTATTTTATTATCTGACACACTAATCCTAACTTATAATTATGTCTGTAAATAGGAAAAACAAAGCAGAAAACTGTTAAAGTAAACTGAGTAGGAGATAATAAACATGTTTGTCCAGCATTTAACGTTTTTCTTAACTTTTTTCACACTAGAAAGATTTTCTCAGTCTGTGATTTCTCTTTATTTTGGACTTTGTGTTGTGGTAATTTTAAGCAAATTTTTACAGCAAGTCATGCCTTAAATACAGATATAGAGAGAGGATGCCTTTAATTATTACATTTAGGAAGGGCTTTTTTTGAGTTAATTTATAATCGGTTCAATCTGCTGTGGAGGAAAATCCCTGGGCATTAACGAAAGGCCAACTTTGAATTAATCTGAGGAAATACAGCAGCTAATCCAATCAAAGATAATCTGTTTTCCACTTGCAGTTGTGCTCACAACTAAATAACCAGATTAGGTAAATATTGGTGATTTGCCATAAACTACAACGTAAATACCAGATATCTTTATTTCAGTGCATCCTTAGAAATTGAGTAACATTTTCTGCACAGATGAAAGCAAAATTTTCAACCCTCAAACAATGAATTCAAGCTCCAGAACTCCGTGAAGCATCATGATATGGGATGTCTCTCATACTATGATGATGGGCCTATTTGTCACATATAGGGGATTATAGATCAGTTTAAAAAGGAAAATCCCTTGAAATGGCTGTTTTAAATAAGATTTAAAAACCCAAATACTCCTGTAAATGACCTTTTTTGTTTTCCGTAACAAACAAAACTTGTTGGGTTTATTTAAAATATTCACTTTCTGATGTAAAACAAAGAAATGCACAGGAATAGTGAAATGTAATCCAATTGTCTTGGACTGAAATACCTGTTCAAAGGTGCATAAACCTGGTCGACTTGATGAGGCTGTTAATTTTTTAAAATTTATACAGTAACTGTCGGAATTTAAGACTTTTTAAATCATATTTTGTTTTAGAATACAGCATGCAGTGTTCTCATTGCATTTGTCCGCATGCTAACTAAATCTGTTGCAAGAATTTACTTGAATTACGGTTTTCTTAAAACTTTGTATTTTTTCTTGACGCTAACTGTTACAAACTTTTAACATTTAACATGCAAACTTTGGTTTGTAGAGTCTTTGACTGGCACAGGAAATATAGAGTGTTAGTCTGACTGAGCTAAATTTAACTGTAAATGGAAAAAAAAATCAAATGTTTGTTAATTTATGTATAAAATTGGAAAATAAAATAGTAGAAATTAAAGCCAAATCTTGTTTAATAGAGCGGTTATCTTTCAGTCTTTCAGTTAGGTTTGTATAATATTGTAATTTCCAGATTTTTTTGTACAACCGCTTGTTTTCTAAGCTCAAAGGGAAGTATTATACAAAATTAACATTCTATCTATTCTAAAAATTGCTTTAAAAAACACCCAGCTGTTTTTGGCATTAAGTTAATGTTTTTTGTGTCTTGAAAATGACCAAAAAAACTCAAGAACTTCCGGAATGTAACTGACACTGCACCGTTACCTAGCAACCCCAGAGAAGCCCAGCCCGTTCCCTAGCAACCCTGGCTGAATTCCAGGACATTTGGCCAGCTGGTTTCAAATTCAAATTAAAAAAAAACTTTATTAATCCCAAAGGGAGATTAAATTAAATGACATTAAATTTCTTTACTTATCATCCAGAAACCGCTTGCTGATTATACTGTGTTTTAATTTTGCTATCCCCTCATTTTGACTCATCACTATCGATCCCTGTCAAAGGGAAAACTCTGCAGTGTGTGAAAGCGAGCGTGTTTTTGCTCAGAAAGCTTTCCTTTGTTTGTAACCGTCTCTGGTTTTCCTGCAGGCCTCCAGTAAGAGACAGCATCACCTAAACAAGCATCTGTACCGGCCGTCCACCTTCCTGACCTCCTACGAGCCTCCGGTCTACATGGAGGATGAGGACGAGCGCGCGGCGTTTTACCACAGCGTGCAGGACCCTTCTGCTGACGATTCGGTCAGTCAGAACAACTTTTTTAAGGAGTTATTGACTTAAATTATTGAAAAGTTATTTGTAAGTTAGTTTTATTTTATTGCATGTATTTGCATCAAAACTAGAAAATAGTGCTAGGTGAGTTTTTGTGTTTTTTGCAGTGCACACACTTCAATTTTAATACAGTCATGTCTTGTTTTAACTTTTGTCCTCCATCTTGAGCACACCTGTTATTATTACTATCGTTTATATTCAGATATTTTAGTTTAAAAATGGATGTATGTAGACTGGTGAATATGTAGCGTATACCACCATATGGCAGGAAAAATAAAACAATAAAAATAAGTAATACATTAAATATTAATGGGTGCTCCAATTAATTACTTGTATGCTATTTATTAGTATTTAAATCAATATTTGATATTGGATCAAATTGTGACCCAAAGAATCAAAATTCTCTAAGATTATTTGATTGAAACTAATTAAATAGCTTTAAATGTCATCTACAAACACACTTTGATCTTTCCTATTTTCTCAAGAAATACATATTTTATTTTAGGGAAAATATCTCTTTAAAATGTTAAAAATATCTCCAAGAAAAGGGTAAAAAGTCAGTTTCCATGCTTTTGGAGCCCTGAAACCTTTCTTTTTCTTGCAGATCAATTTAAAATTGAGCAAAATTGCATCAGTTTTCTTCCACTTATTCTTTCTCCACTTTGACACCATTGCAATCAGCGAAACATTCGGTTCTTTCTCATTTTACCTCCAATCATGGCTCTTTTTGCTGTTGAAAATAACTGAGAGCAGGGCAGGGAAGCTGAGCCAGCTCTGCGTTTCTCCTCTGTTTGAACTACATGACTCCTGATGCTCGATGTTATCAAAGCTCTGACATTTCCTCTGGCCCTTTGATGGCTCTAACCTTTAAGTAAAACTGGTTCCCCAAGGCCTGCTGGTAACACAGATGTTTCTCTCCAATCTCCATGTTAAAGGAGGGAATTATTTCATATTAAAGGCAGATATGGCGGCAGCAGAGCTATGCAAGAAATAATAATATAGATTGGATTTTGTCTACAGCAGAGTATTAGGGTCAGGTGAAGAAAAAAAATAAAACTACAAGAGCAAAGTCAAAATATTGCGAGAAAAAAGTCATAAAAGAAGTCAAAATACTACCAGAATAAAGCCGTAATATTACCAGAGTAAAGACATAAAATTACCAGAAAAAAGTTGAGAATAAATTCGTAATATTACAAGAAAAAAGTTGTTCAAGAAGCAAGTAATATTATTGCCAGAATAAAGTTATATTATAACAGAATTAAGTTGTAATATTATCAGAATAAAGTCGTAATATTATGAAAATAAAGTAGTATTATAAAAATAAAGTCATAACATTACAGAATAAAGTCGTAATATTACAGAATAAAGTCGTAATATTTCGAGGACAAATATTTGGTTGTAATAATACAAGATTAAAATCATAATTACCTAAATAAAGTTGTAATATTTCAAGAATAAAATAATTATTTTACTAGATTAAAGTCATATTATGAGAATAAATTCATAATATTACAAGAGAAAGGTTGTACGAGAAGCAGATTAAAATATTATCAGAATGAAGTTGTAGTATTATGATAATAAAGCCGTAATATTACCATACGAGAATAAACTCAAAACATAATAAAAATAAACTCGTAACAACAGAAAAAAAATCAGCATATCACGAGAATAAAGTCCTAATATTACCAGAATAAAGAAAAAAATAAAACTTTTTGTTGTATAATTACCTTATTTTTAGGTCATTTAAAACTCATAATTATCTAAATAAAGTTGTAATAATACAACAATAAAGTCATAATTTTACCAGAATAAAGTAGTAATTTTAAATAAAAAGTCTTAACGATCCAAATAAAAGCCATTAGAGTCCATTAGAATAAACTCATAATATCGCCAAAATAGAAATAATACAATAAAAAGTTGTAATATTAGGAAAATGAAGTAGTAATTTTATGAGAACTTGTACATAAAAAATAATAAAGGAAAAGTAGAAATGTTGAGCATCTTGTGAAGTTATACTTTGGTAAAAGTTTTACAAATAAGTAAATACTTCATCTTTTAACACATCAACATCAAATTATTAAGATACTGATAGAATATTTTTATCTTAACTATTGAAGCCTCATAAAAAGTTTTTTATCACTTTCTTCTGGTAATATTACGTCTTTATTCTGCTAATAATACCTTATTGTCATAATATTGTGGAAAAGATACAGGCACTTTGAACTTCTTTGTTCCTGAAAATGTACTACATAAATACAATTACCTTACTTTAGTCTGGTAATTTCCAAACATAAAAAAAACCTTTTGTCTAATACTCATACTTGCCTGGTGCTTATTCAGGCCAAAGCATCTCATTGTAAATGTTTTCTTTGTTTACTTTTGGCTCAAGGACAATCTGCTTGGTGCAGCTCTGCTGCCTTAACAATAAAAATATCTGCTCCTATTTATGTTGCTCATGTTCAGCACAAATCTGTCCCATCAATACTTGCTGTAGAAAAAGCAAGGAGAACATAACCATCATATTGTGGTTTCTGTGTCACCTGGAGATGTTTTGTGTGCTTTACCAGCTCTGACTCCACCCAGCTCTTATTTTTGTTTTGTTTCCGTCAACAATCTCAGGATGAGGAGAGCGTTCCTGTGGAGCTGAGGAACCTACAAGAGTACAAAGAGCTTTTACAGCTGAAGAGGTTGAAAAAACAGAAACTCCAGGAGATTCGAGAGGATAACGCCGGGGTGCAGCACATGGGTTACAAGGTGACGCATTTCTGCACACACAACAACTTCCTGCTGCATGCTGCACAGCGTGCCGGCACTGCCTGGCACTCTTCCACATTTTGTCACATTTTAAACACAAACCTGCTATTAGGATTTTTTGTAATAAACCTACAGAAATTTCATAAGTTGAAAATTTTCCCCATTATAAAATGGGGAAAAGAGGAAATTTCTGCCAAAAATCTAAGAAATTTTGGGATCAATCTCAGAAATTTTCTAGAAAAAAATAGGAAAGTTTCTGAGCTTTGAAATTTTAAAAATTACTAGAAAATAACTCAGAAATTTTTACATTAATCTCAGAAATTTTCTAGAAAAAGATGTGGAAATTTTTTAACTGAAAAAGTAAAAATAAATAAATAAATAGATAAATAAATTGACACTGAAGACATTTTCATAAGTTGAAAGTTTTCAACTTTTGAAACTCATAAATTTCCGTTTTTTCCAGAACATTTCTGAGATTAATTTCTGAGGGGTTTTTTTATCTCACATTTGCGACTATTTGTACATAATAAATAGCACGTTTTTCAAGAAGTGTTATTAACTTTTAAGGCAGATGTTGAAAACCTCCCAAAAATATGTGCACTTGCTGCAGATCAGTAGGAAAAAAATCCAGATTATGTTTTTATATGAAACATTTTCAAGCATAAATTCTGCAGCAGAGCAGAATATTCAGCTTACTAACAGCTGCAGTTAAAAGTAGTAGTTCTTTCTTAAACATATGTGAAGTAATGCAGAAGAAACATGCAACACCTAAACCTGTTTCTTGTACATTTGTGACTTTTGATCACAAACTTTGGTCTCCTGAACGCCTTTGCTTTGCGACTGATATAAAATGAACTCTTATAATGTTTATAATTTAGTTTAACTCCAAAATGTTGCACTATGTACAGAGTTGTTAAGGCAGAATGATATGAATAATGCAAAATGAGGAGCAGCTAACTTGATAATTAACAAAATAGGCAGACGACGACAAATACACAGCATTTGATTTGCATTGGGAGGAAAACTGGTGCATTATGCAGCTAATCGCTTAATAAACTCGACTGATTATGAACTAATATGCAAAGTAGTCTAGTCTCAAAACACAACACAAAATGTCTGCTTTTCAAAATTATTTGAATTGTTAGCAGGAAACATAGAAGGGAGACTTTTGCACACCTACTAGAAATAAGCACAATTTAAAATATTGTGTTGAATCAACTCCATTTTACATCCAGAACTGTAAATGGAAATTTAAAGAACTGGTCCTTTATTATTAAATAAGTATTTCTTTTTCTTATTTTTATAAATTGAAACAACATATTTAAGATGGAGGATTTTTGGTTTTAGATAAAGTGGGGAAAAGGGAAAATACGTATGTTTGTGTGAGTAAAACACGTTAGGGGGAATTTTGTTAAGCTGTGGTTGATTTCATCCTGATGTTTTTGCCTCTGTTTTTCTCGTGCTGTGCAGTGCGACGTGTGCGGCATGGAGCCCATCCAGGGGGTCCGTTGGCACTGTCAGGACTGTCCTCCAGACAACTCGGTCGATTTCTGCTCCAACTGCTCAGACTGGTGAGAACCTTTCCAGCTAAATATACTTCAGAGAAGATTCTGGGTTTTTTCACTTTATTTGTACAGCACATTTCAGCAACAAGGCAATTCAAAGTGCTTTACATCATAAAAACACAAAAATATTAAGTCATAAAAGACAGCACACAGTCAACAATTTAGAAAACGTTGCAATTTTGTGTATCAGATTAACTACAGAGTTGCAAGAAAAGCTTAAAAAAACTGAGTTGATAAGAAAATACATCCATATTTTTGAAGAACGGCTATAAACAAACTTAAAGGAAATTTAAAAAATATAAATTTTTAGTCATCAAACGGTTTTGGTTTTTTAAAAAGTAGTTGAACAGTTGCAAAATGCAAATTTAATGATAATCTCAAACAGTCCAAATATTTAAAGAGCACTCACCCCACGTTTAGCATTTAATATGGAAATGTGACTACATTGTATAAAAGCCTTAATATTGTGCACTAGATACATCAATATCAATTTATTCTGTGGGATTTATTTTATTTTAACATACTTTTATATTTTTGGATCTACTGGATTTACTTTTGATTTCCTGTTGAAAAGTGACAAATATTTACAAGTTGTAGAAGAATTTAGTCAACTTTCTTGTGTTAATCAAGCAGAACTTTTATTTAACCATGAAGTGAAAAACTGATTGATATTAAAAATCTCATTTACAAAAGTGTCCTGGGCTATACATCAGCAAAACAAGATAAAAACAAGACAATTCCGACCTTCATAAATAATTTCATTTATAACTAGACGTTTTCCCATGTTAGGAGTGAAATAATCTGCCAGTAGAACTAGAACAATTTCACCAATACTAAGGAATTATTTACTGAAAATAATCTCCTATATCTTACTGAAAGGTTACTTGTAAGTTAGTTGTGTCTTATTTCAAGTGCACTAAGATATTTGCAGTAGAAATTAAGCCAAAATTACTTGGTAAGATTTTTTACTTTTTTTTTTTTTTTTTTACCAGAAACAAAAGAGAAAACCTACAACTTCTAAAATCTGATGCCACACAAAGCCTGTCGGAAGAAGCAGTAAATCAATTAAAATGATAAATTGAAATGAGCTCAATTATTTCCATTTGCATGATTTATTGTTTTTTTTCTTTCTGACAAAAACTGAATAATAAAAACCTTCAGTCTGGTGCTTTGCTCTCAAATAGCTGTTTTTATTTTTTCAGGACAATTTTGTTTACAAAGACTTGTTTCTGTTCTTTTATTTATTTTAAATGTTTAAAATGTCTCACGGTTCAGTGTTAAATGATCATTAGAATTTAAGGTATATTGATCTTTGAGAACACGTTCTTGTTTTATTATTATTCCATTATCATATATTATTTAAAAATAGTCTCAAAACAATATTATTGTTTATCGCAATAATTTCTGGGATAATATATCATCCAGCAAAATTTGTTATCGTGACAGGTCTATGCTATTCCATTTTTGTTTATATTTTATGAAGAAGGAAGTTGCGCTCAGGTCTTCTTCAGAGGTTTTTATGTTTCCTACTGTAGCTCTTGATGCAGTGCCCCCGCAGGCGAGGAGGGAAACAAATTTTTTTAATTAGTTTGATTTTTTTTGACAGTGCAGTGTGAAAGAGCAGCTAAAATTGCGTTCGGTGTGAACGCAGCATTAGCTTCATAATATCATCTTTTGTCTTCCAGCTTATTCAAGACAGAGACCCATAAACCTGACCACCACCTGGAAGCGGTGTATCAGCCACACACCTTTCTGGACAGGGACTACTGCCTGCCGCAGAGCGCAGGCTACAACTATCTGGACCCTAATTACTTCCCCGCCAACAGATGACAGAGTCCCAGGCGCCGCTAATTCCAAGTCGTCTCTCTCTCTCTCTCCACACATCCTGCAGGCCACTCTGTGTGTGCATGGCTCCATCCTGTAAGCCCAAGATTACCGCTGAGCCGGGGCGGTGGGGCTAGAGTTAGAGCAGACCTCGGCTCTGATGCTGGTTGCCCAGCAACGCCTCAGCCGGGTTATTCAGAAACTGTATTTTTAAAAAACAAACAAACAAAAGCGAGAAGGCACACGACATTCCTGAGCTCCTCCCCTGACGTTTCCAGTTTTCTCCTCCATGCTGCTTTCAAACTGGAAAATTGAGTGATTGGTCTGGCGAAGCGCCACCTAGTGGAGACACTTGGGGGTTGTTTTCGTGTGCATGTGGTTTCCCCAAGAATGAAGAATACTTAAAAAAGAAAAAGAAAAAAAGGTTGAAAACTTGGAGCATTTCTGCAGACCTCACTGTGTTTCCCAACACGCACACAAACACACACACCTTCATCCGTTTCCTTTTGCTCTCTTCACTAAAACTAACTAGGAAACACTACAACACGGAGAGCGACTTCATTATTTTTCTTTGAAGGCAGGCGAATGATGTTGAAAACCACACAAAGTTGTGTTTTATTTTTCTTTTGCCTTCTCCTCCCTCATCGTGTGCCGTTGTTGATCATGTTGAGTGTTCAAGTATATGGTGAAAAGTGAAAAGTAGCCACCGCTAGTTGCTGTGTGCCATTAAAAAATAAAAACAGACAAAAACATATTTTTTTTTCTTGTTTATCTTTTTTTTTCTTCCCCTCGCGCTTCGGGAAGATGGAGAAACCCTGAAAGCTGACCACATTTTCTCCATCGCCCTGTTATCGAATCCTATCGTTAAGCCTCTAGATCTCTTAATTTCACCACCCACTTTAAAAGGTCCATTTAAAAAGATTGTATTTTTATTAATCTATTTAAAACATGAATAATTGAGGCAGTGGTTGGTGCCTCTGCGACCCACAGAGTTTTATATACATAGATTTTGTTGTGCTTGAGTAGACGCCATTTTGTATGGTTTTTTTGTCTTCTTTCCCTCACCACCTTTCCCCCTGCTTCAGTATCTGTGTATAACAGTCTGTTCTTATGTAAAAAAAAAAATTAATAATAATGTAAAAAAAATGCTAGAGGAGAACCGTGGAAATAAAGGTATGTGAAAAATGCTTTTATCTGTGGCTTTTATTTTATTATTTGATTGACAGAAAACGACGGAGCATTGGGATCATGCTAAGAAAATTAAATTAAATTACGAGAAAAGTTTAGAAAGTCCTAAAACTACTCGAATAAAGTTTTAAAATGATGAGAATAAAGTCATGGTTTATGACTTTATATATGAGGGAAAACCAGAAAATATCAACATTGGACCACATCCCAAATGTGGCCTTCTCTGAGCTTTTATTGCCTTGCCAGATGAGGCATCTCAAATCATACAGCTGCTGTTTTGGACACTTATCTTGTGAATATAAAAATGAAACTTCTGGGTAATGCTGACATAAAAAATGAGGAGTTTCCTCTTTTCCAAGTCAGCATGAACAGAAATGGGGAAACTGCATGTAAACAAGCTTGAATGTAGAGAATTTTTTTTTTAGAAACTTTTGAACAAACTTTATAAAAAAACAGTCAATAACTTTTGACAAGATAGGAAAATAGAATATTTAAATATTTTATTATTACTCACCAATAATAAAATATTTAATAGTTCTATAATTATTTAAAAATCAAACAAAAAATACTTTATTCTTAATTAATTATATAAAATTTATTACATACTGTATAATAGATCATATAAAGTTATTCATATGGGGGGGGGACTCGAACTCTGGGGTTCGAGTCCCCCCAGAGTCTTAGCATTATACGTTTCTCAAATACAATAAAATTCTCACCTGTCACATACATATTAAGGAAATTCAATTTATTGTTTATCTCATAAAAGAAAGTCTAGTTGTATTGAAACTGTGCCTTGACCCAGGGCTCTGTGGCGCAATGGATAGCGCTTTGGACTTCTAGACAGGATGAAGTCATTCAAAGGTTGTGGGTTCGAGTCCCACCAGAGTTGTAGTGTTATGTATTTCTCAAATATAACAAAATTCTCACTTATCACACACATATGCAGGAAATTCAATTTGTTTATCTCATAAAAGAAAGTCTAGTTGTACTGAAACTCTACCATGACCAAGGGCTCTGTGGTGCATTGGACTTCAAAACAGGCTGAAGTTTTTCAAAGTTTGTGGGTTCAAGCCCCACCAGAATCATAGCATTATACGTTTCTCACATATAAGAAAATTTTCACCGGTCACAAACAAATTCAGGAAATTCAATTTATTGTTTACCTAATAAAAGAAAGTCTGTAGTGGCATTGAAACTCCATCATAACCAAGGGCTCTGTGGCGCAATGGATAGCGCATTGGACTCCTAGACAGGATGAAGTGATTCAAAGGTTGTGGGTTCGAGTCCCACCAGAGTCATAGCATTATGCATTTCTCAGATTCAACAAAATTCTCACTTATCACACACATATTCAGGAAATTCAATTTATTGTTTATCTCATTAAAGAAAGTCTAGTTGTATTGAAACTGTACCTTGACCAAGGGCTCTGTGGCGCAATGGATAGCGCATTGGACTTCTAGGCAGGATGAAGTGATTCAAAGGTTGTGGGTTCGAGTCCCACCAGAGTCGTAGCATTATGCATTTCTCAGATTAAACAAAATTCTCACTTTTCACACACATATGCAGGGAATTCAATTAATTCTGTTTACCTATGAAAGAAAGTCTGTAGCGATATTGAAACTATGCTGTGACCCAGGGCTCTGTGGCGCAATGGATAGCGCATTGGACTTCTAGACAGGATAAAGTGATTCAAAGGTTGTGGGTTCGAGTCCCACCAGAGTCGTAGCATTATATGTTTTTCAAATCCTATAAAATCCTCACCTGTCACACACATATTAAGGAAATTCAATTAATTCTGTTTACCTCTGAAAGAACGTCTGTAGTGGCATTGAAACTCCATCATAACCAAAAGCTGTGTGGCGCAATGGATAGCGCATTGGACTCCTAGACAGGATGAAGTGATTCAAAGGTTGTGGGTTCAAGTCCCACCAGAGTTATAGCATTTCTCAAATATAATGAAGTCCTCACTGCTCACAAACATGTTAAGGAAGTATAATTTATTGTTTATCTCATAAAAGAAAGTGTAGTTGTATTGAAATTCTACCATGTCCAAGGGCTCTGTGGCGCAATGGATAGAGCATTGGACTTCTAGACAGGATGAAGTGATTCAAAGGTTGTGGGTTCGAGTCCCACCAGAGTCGTAGCATTATATGTTTTTCAAATCCTATAAAATCCTCACCTGTCACACACATATTAAGGAAATTCAATTAATTCTCTTTACCTCTGAAAGAAAGTCTGTAGTGGCATTGAAACTCCATCATAACTAAGGGGTCTGTGGCGCAATGGATAGCGCATTGGACTCCTAGACAGGAAGAAGTGATTCAAAGTTGTGGGTTCGAGTCCCACCGGAGTTGTAATGTTATGCATTTCTCAAACATAACAAAATTCTCACTTTTCACACACATATGCAGGAAATTCAATTAATTCTGTTTACCTATGAAAGAAAGTCTGTAGCGATATTGAAACTATGCTGTGACCCAGGGCTCTGTGGCGCAATGGATAGCGCATTGGACTTCTAGACAGGATAAAGTGATTCAAAGGTTGTGGGTTCGAGTCCCACCAGAGTCGTAGCATTATATGTTTTTCAAATCCTATAAAATCCTCACCTGTCACACACATATTAAGGAAATTCAATTAATTCTCTTTACCTCTGAAAGAAAGTCTGTAGTGGCATTGAAACTCCATCATAACCAAGGGCTCTGTGGCGCAATGGATAGCGCATTGGACTCCTAGACAGGAAGAAGTGATTCAAAGGTTGTGGGTTCGAGTCCCACCAGAGTCGTAGCATTATGCATTTCTCAGATATAACAAATTTCTCACTTATCACACACATATGCAGGAAATTCAATTAATTCTGTTACCTATGAAAGAAAGTCTATAGCGATATTGAAACTACATTAAGACCCAGGGCTCTGTGGCGCAATGGATAGGGCATTGGACTCCTAGACAGGCTGAAGTTATTGGAAGGTTGTGGGTTTGAGTCCCACTAGAGTTGTAGCCTTATACATTTTTCAAATACAATAAAATCCTCACCTGTCACACATATGTTAAGGAAATTCAATTAATTCTGTTTACCTATGAAAGAAAGTCTGTAGCGATATTGAAACTACACTATGACCCTGGGATCTGTGGCGCAATGGATAGTGCATTGGACTTCTTGACAAGATAAATTGATTCAAAGGTTGTGGGTTGGAGTCCCACCAGAGTCATAGAGTTATGCATTTCTCAAATGGAACAAAATTCTCACTTATCACACACATTTGCAGGAAATTCAATTTATTGTTTAAAGAA
>CAEGAG010217140.1:0-22939 GCA_903067065.1 Brachyrhaphis terrabensis
GAGCGCCCCTGGTGGCCATTAGAAAAAAATGCATAAATAAGCCGCATCTTTGTATAAGCCGCAGGGTTGAAAGCGTGTGACAAAAGTCGCAGCTTATAGTCCGGAAATTATGGTACATGCATTTAGTTTTGCATACATTTAATGATAGTTTTTCTGTTAAACCAATGCTTTAATTTATTTTCATTTCTGAGGGGATCATCTCTAAAAGCTTCTGAAAATTCTCCCTGCTCGTATAATCAGCAAATAGTACGTTCAACACTATATGTGTAGTTTAAATAGATCACAAACACTTTATATTACAGACATATGATCTACTTACAGTCATTTTGAGTCAGTGCAGCGGTGCCAGAAACATTTGGATTTCTAAAATTTCTGGTTGCAAAGGTTTCTCACCCCTTTGTAAGAATGTAGACTAAAGTCTTATGTGTTACTGGAAATGTCAATTCTGATAAAAAGCTACTTAGAGAGATTTATTTAAATTTTTTTATTTTGTTAAAGGCACTGTCTTCTTTTACCATCTCTTTTGCTCAGCGAACAACACATAAGCCAGGTGGAGCTTTGTGATTCGTGCAGGTGGAGTTGCACTAAATAAGTCTGAGGCAATCATCTTTCATTTAGCACAAGAGTCCCTTGTGTATACACTGTTAACCTGATATAAATGTGAGCATTGCTAAATGTAGCCTGCTTATCCATAGCGGTAATAAATGGAAAAACTTTACTCTTAGGTTTTGTTTTGTTGTCATTTTTACACAGCAAGTAGTGTGTGCTTATTTGGGTCAGAATGAAGTTCAAAATGCCGACTACTTGTTGGCCTGGAAAATTATAACATGATAATAGGACTATTCAACATTTTTTCAGCCACAAAGCTGAAGATTGTGCTTGATGCTGAAAGTAATGTCAGCCCAGCAGAATACTGTCAGACTATCCTTTCAGAAATAAAAATAAAATCTGCAGGTGAATCTTTATAGATGCAGGATTTTGTGTGGTTTGTGCGCGAGACACAGCTTGGTTTTCCATGATGGGGGATACAACTGAGCTTGGTTCCTCTCCCACAAAAGGGGGAGGCAGAGTGGGGCCGGTCTCTCTGGGATAACAAAGTCCCAGTGGGAAAACAACACCTGTACTTAAGCCTATTTAGGAACTTTGGACGCAAGAAACAAGGTCAGACTTTGTAATTTTAAGGCTCACTGCATTAGATGGAACTTGCATTCATCATGTTATTTTATCTTCTTTTAATCGTGTTTCCTTTCTATTTCATTATGTGCTGAAACATACTTTAATCCCTTTCTGGTCCTTATTTTACCTTGCAGAACCAATGAAGGTAAAATTGCAATAGAAATACTTATGTCTCTTGCAATAGCAAAGACCTTCGTGTCGCCTGCCTGATAATTACCCATCTGTCTGTGCTATGTGAGACTCAAAGAACCCGTAGGACACAATCGCACATGCACACTCTTTGAGCTCAAGAGCTTTCCTCTTCCTGTTTATGCCGTTATCTATTATTTACACCATCCGCCAGTGTTGTTACACGCACATATGTGTTACATTGCAGCACAGGCTTGTAGGCATGCTCATTCACATGCATCTCACGCAGAATGTTCCAAACGGTTTAAAAAGAAAACACAAGTTGTTAATAATTCATTGACGTTCATGTTTTTTGCTGTTATGAGATGATTTCATGGCTCTGATATTTTCTCTGTTGCAAATCCAAGCAAAAGTTAACAAAGCCCTGTAGATTCCCACCACATGTTGCTGAATAAAATCAAGCTTGTTGCTCTAATACTCAAATCACACGTCTCACTTCTTCCTGGAGTTGCCGCTCTTTTGATCGGCTTGAGATTTATTTAGCTTTTGTCTGTTAGCCTGTATTTTTCACAAGTTTAAAGGAATTAAGAGCATAGGAACACTAAAAGCAGCGTAGGCATGAACTAAGCCAACAGAGTCAGTGCTGAACCTATATTTTCTATGAAATAGTTTCCGAGTTTGAGTCTTGGATTCTAATTTTTCAGTATCAACAAAACGTTACTTCCCATCCCTCCGACCACATTTTAGCAGTCTAAAGTATATGTATTCACCTTTTGCTCTTTCTTTGACCCTTGAGGCTAGTTGTCTCTCTCCACATGTTGAAACTGTTTTGTGTGTGTGTATGTGTGTGTTACCCTCAAGGTAAAGTTGCTTGATAACGGCCGTGTTCCTGTTTTAGGAGTTTAATCTCAGTTCATTAAGTGGGTTTTTTCCTTTTCTTAGAATCATTATTAGACAGAAGAAATCTTGTGTTTGCACGTGCAAATTTATGTGAGGTACACTACACACTAATGCTACCTCCATATCCACCACCCATAGCTCTCTGTGCTAAAATAATACAAAATGGCTCAACTTAAAGCAAAAAATGTGAAACTAATAAATATTGTTAAATGTGACCAAGGGTTAGTGAGAACCTGGTTTATATGTTGGAACTGGTTCTGGGTCAAAAATAGGTAATAATCCCATGAATGAATAAAGATACCATTAATTCATTTATTATTGGAAATAATTGTGTTTTCAAAGCAGTTATAATTTGTTGACTGAAGCTTATGGGACTGGGAACAGGAAAGCTTTATAGAACGACTATGGAAATTTAACATGAAAATAATGGTTACCTGTAGAATAAATTGTGTCAATGCAGAATAAAAACAAAAATAATTCAAGGAAAATATAATTGAGATTTTACAGCTTGTTGGCATTGGACTTAGTTGCAAACAAGAATTATGAGTCAGCTATAATAGAAATTCTTCCTAAAAAACAAAAAAAAATGTCTTAGTAGTTTAAAGTTCTTTTTTTTTTTTTTTTACGTCTGTGTCATTTACAATCTAGAAATTACACTTATTTTATAAAAAACTTTTTTAGCAAATGGTGTTCTTTCATTTCCTTTACACGCCGAAGGGTAAATAACTGAACCTCTCCAACATGAAGCATGGTGTGCAGAGGTAAACATTTATCAGAGGGGAAGATCGAGCAAGGAGAGGCGAGGCATAATGAAGTTGAATATAGGGAAGGCAGCAGGAGTGTGATGTGACAAATTAGAAAATGAAAACAAAAGTAAAATTGGGTGAAACAATTGCTGCTGAGGAAAGACACAAGGAAAAATATTTTCTCTGTGTTCCTAAACACTGAAACGGGTATTTATTTCTCCTAAAGCTAAAGAAAAATAAACTGTTTCTTTCTCTTAAGTCTGTATATCATGCTTTAGCTCATATTATTTCAGCTTAAATTGTGTACCTTTTAACACACAGAAGCATTTCTCTTCACACACACTCAGGCACCAGTCATATCCCATCAGTCACATCTTACCTGTCTTACCTGCGTTGGCTACCGTGTTCTCCTGCTTGCACTTTCCTATGGTGATGGACACATCATCAATGGCGATATCTCCCTCAAAGCCTGCGCCTCGGATTCCTTCAAACACAATCTGTTTGGGAAAGACAGAGACAAGCAAGATGCTATGTCGGTTCATTTTAAAGGTAAGCACAACCAGAACATCCGCTGCAGCTCCACACTAGTGCAGTGGTTAAAGTGTGGTGGAATATTTTTGGGGTTAGTTAAGGGCCTGTTAGTCATTCACTCAATCATGTATAATTGTAATACATGGTACTACATTCACCTTGTATTGCAACTATTCTCAAAATGTTCTACATTCCTATAGAATTATATCTAAAAAGAGAAAAGCTACCTCGTTGTATTTCTCATTTCTTGGGTTTCTGAAATTATACCTTTAAATATTTAAACATTTAGGGATAAACTTGAAATGTTTTTTTTTTAAAACCACCTTGATTTCAAAAGCTTTAAATAGATACACTAACAGGAAACTGAAAATCTGAATACAGTATTCCTAGCATTCAGGCTTATGTATAGTAATCTTTTCTGGGACCACAACAACAAGACTAAACAGGAGTCTCATCTGAAAACTTCCCATTTTAGCCAACAGCCATCTGGTTTCTGAGTGACAGCCTAATTACTGCGGTGTAACAAAGGCACCAAAAGCCCATTGCACCCAGCTAATCAAAAAAACAAGCACATTCTTTCTGAGGAAGGAAAATAGAAAAACAAGGAAACTTTGTTGCTTCAAAATACAGAAAAAAAATACAGACCCCACATTTCTAGCCACTGCTGGAGTTTAATATGTGGCAAATGCAACATTTCATAAGGGTAAATAATACCTAATATTTTTAATGCAATAATAGTTTAATTGACTTTTCAATTTTACAGAAATAGCAAGCTATTTTAAGTTTGGTCAATACATACTGTAATATTTCCAAAATCATCTGTCAGCTAACTTTAGAGCAAGGCTCTCTAACTTTACAGAAAAAAAAAACAAACAGGTGTTACTGTGTGTTGAAATTCCCTGTTGAAGAGCAACCTGCTTGCTCTTTGCTTATATACCACCTCTACACATATATCTAAAGCATGGATTAATAGTAGCAGGTGCAGACATAGAGGAATAGCAAATAACGCATGACTGGTTTCACTTTACAAACTCCATCTGTTAACACTAACATGCTGCAGTTAGGGGACATGCCCTGCCATCAATTTGTGAGTAAATATATCAAGCTAAAACAAGTGTGGGTTCCATTAACCTGATTCCGACCCACCGAGTGGAAAAGCCTGACCTCAGTGTTCCTGCTCTCGGTGGATGAAAGGTGAAGAATGGGTGAGCAAACAGCACAGCTAACATACCTTATGTTTGATGCCTTTCATTGCCTTTGCTTTCATCTGTGAGCACTGTGGTGTTAGTGCCTAACGAGAATGTCAAGTTGAGGTATCAAACATAAAATTCATTGGGCAGAAACCAATAATCTAGCCATGAGCATGTGATGCAAGTTCATTCACATCTGAGAGAGAACCTAAAGTCTGTGACAGCGATGCAAGATTCCCCACAAAGTTTAATTAATTTCTGATTAAGCGTATGTATAGATTTACAAAATGTTTCCTTTCTAGGTATGCTGATTACTTTATGCAGTCCATGATCATCCATGTAATGACTGTGGATATTGCTGAAATCTTCTCTGAAGCGATCACACTCACTCTTTGTCTGAACGAGACTTTTAACATTTTCATTCGGTTTGTAGTCGCCTTCTCTCCAAATAGAGTCCAATCAATTACATTAATAAAAGGAAAGGAAGAACGAGTGCAGTGCCACCCTTGCACTATTTGCTTTAATTTAGATAAGGAATGAGAAACCTTCTTGTAATGAACAAATAATATAACTAGGAAAACCTTGAACCTGATTGGGTGGTATTTAGGGGGATAAAAAGAAGGTCGACAGCATAGTATGGATTTAGGTGGTCGGCTCATTTGTGCAAGGGATTTGATTGCTAGGCAGACTGAAAGCTGTGAAGAAAACTTTAGGAGAGGAAAAAGGCTAATTGGCCAAAGGTCCACAGTTCTCTAATTTATGTACACTTCCAAGCAGTTTTGTCACTGCTTAGCTTTGGTGAAATGTAATGTACTTTCTTGGTGGAAATGTTTCTGCCAGCTGAATCAAGTTTTACGCATCCATATAATAATACCCCTAATGACAACTAACTAGAGCTTTAGATGCCTACATCCATACACCTGCGACTGCTTCCTCTACAAGGAATATACCAGATTGTCGTATAATTAGAGGAGATGAGAAAAATAATTGAGTCAAGAAATCCCAGAACTGTCGCTGGGTTTGACACACAAAAAACACAGAACTACAGCATATTTAAAGTATAATACAAGTCACCCAATGTGTAATTACTCCTGCAAAGAGTACTTACTATAGAGTACATAGAGTGTATAAATATGTTTTTCTAGACAAGGGAAAATTGGCTTGTGCCCTTTCACCGAATGTGTAGTGTAAAAACAACAGCCAACTGAAGTGTGAGTCGGCTGTGTCAGCAGTGCCTCACACTTATAAATCACTGCTGGTGACTAATTTGAAGTCAACTACATCTGTTTCTGAGCTTTGGGAGCAGCAAGGTTGTTCATGAAAAGTTTTGTAGACTAATAAAGGGAAAGAAAAGCCTTAAATAATCAACAGCAAGTCTGCTAATTACAGAACAGAGGTACAGAAAATGACATAGAAACAAGAAACACATTAAAACAATAATAATAAAAGTTTCACACAGTAGAAAAGACATATCAAAATCCAAATTCAAGGAAATAATTAATTAGAACATGATAGAAAATAAGCAATTAAGTAATATTTGGGGTACAAGGTACTTCAGCAGGAATGTTTTTATTATTGATTTCAAAGGGGCTGACAACTTATGCACATTTTAAGTTTTAAGGGAGATTTGTGATAAGCACATACTATAGAACTTTTTAGACCAATGTGATCCATTTTCTTGGCGTTGGTCAGGACTCTGGCAGCTGCAGATGCCAAACTGATTTTGGACTATTTCTTTTTTTCTGTACCGATACCATAACAACAAAGTGAGCAACTGAAAGTGAAGAGTTGGTAGTAGGCTGACTTGGACTTAAATTTGACTTTATTCAGTCCAAAATGATAACTTGTTTTCTGAAATTTTTTGTGATCCCCAAAATGTGAGTCTAAATAATTGCTTTTATCTGATTTGGCATTTTGAAGATAAAAAATGGGCTTATTTATGTTAATTTTGAATTTTTTGATATACGTCTAATGAAAACAATAAAAAGGCCAGATTGATGTTATCACACTTTACAATCTAAGAAGAGCAAATTAAATTGAACAAAAACAGCTCAAGAATGGAAACTTGAGGAACCTCACCTGTGATATTTGGTCTCATTTATAATTGCCATCTGGCGCAATACACTCCATCTGTTAAATATAATTTGAACCAATCGAGCATAATAAAAGACAATCCCAATCACTTTTTACGTCTATTAATCAGTATGATATGAAAAGTATGTATATACACTAAATAACAATGAAAATATAACATTGTTTAAACTGGCAGATGACATAGCACTTAAATGTGTTTTGATTTTAAAACCTAACCCTAAATTTAACTTTGACACTTCCCTTTAAGTCATAGATAATATGATTTAGCATACAACCTATATTAATCCTTAATGTATCCTTTTTTGCAACAAGACAAACTGCATGTTGGGACTTTCCGTAGTACAACATCTTTTGTAGACATAAAACAAATACACTTATTTGAAAATGTGCAGAATTGTTATCGACCTGTGAGAGTAAAATGACCCAGATGGACAACCTGTGAGTGTGTAGGTGCAGACAGAGATTCCAGGATCAAAGGAGGTACAGTCAGGTGTCAGGTTGGAGCTGTGAGTGTTGTTTTGTCGAGTCTTGTAACCTTTAATGTTCCCACTGATGTGCTGTCCACACACCAGAGGGGACATGGTCTTGGGAGAAGGAGGAGAAAAAAATGATTGACTCTGCATGTGTTAGAGAAGGAAAAGAACTCGCAGATATACAGTGAGGACTTTGAAATGCCAACGCGGAGCAGATTTCCGCTGCAATGCAAGGCACAAGGAAAACATAGGTTGGCCTGGTTTCCCACATGCCCCTCAGGTATGGGGACACTGTGAGGAACACAGATGGCCTTGGGTTAATCCGAATAAGGGTGAGAGGAAACGAATGACCTACAGTGTGTTACTGTGTTTGTGCTATTGTGTCACAATAGCACACAAACAAATCTATTTTTTAATTTATTTTTATAAATGGATTTTACTGTGAGCTTACAGAAAAGAAATAAAGCATTATTAATTTGTTGTAATGTGATTGACTTTTTATTTTAATATAATTGATTTAATCCCTAAATATGTAGTCATCTAATTAAAAATAGAGAAAACTTTGCGGGGAGGAAATTAATTAAATTGCAAAGCTAACTTAATGAATACAAATTCCAATACATTTTTGTTTTAATATTACACAATGGGTGGACTATGTTTTTTTTGTAAGATGAGTAAGCAGCAACATTATTCTCAAAGGCATATTTACATTTGATGGACGGAGCAAAAACAAAGTGAAAATACAAAGATGAGTGGCAGCACATTAAAGGCCTGTATGCAGTCATGGAGCTGTGCATGGGATGAAAAGGTTTGTGCTCTCCATGGACACTTCTGCACTTCATAAAAATGAATATCATCATCACATTAAAAAATTGAGTGAATTTAAATAAGTTATCTTTGAAAAGGAAAAACTAAAGAGAAAATAATGGGTGCAGCATGTTGGGTAAAATTTTACAATATTTTTATTGGTGCAGGGAAAGATACTCAGGAGATAAACAAATAAACATTAACAGAAAATTTCAATTGATAAAAGTTAAACTGTTGTCGAGAGTCAAAGATAATATACAACTCAGTTTTATAATTATGAGAGTTCAAATCTAATTAATTTTAGTTGCAAAAGTAGTTGATCAGGTCAACAAAAAGAACACAAGTCAAGTCAGATCTCTGACGACATAAAAGGTCAGATGCTAAAGGGTCAGTCAAATTAAAAGTGAATCAGGTATTTGAAAAAATAAAAAACACAGAGAACATCACTAATTTGTCCCAAATGAGAAAGAAATAGCTGCTCTTTTAAAGGATTGAGTGAAATATTGTTAGACTGTTGGTTGGAAGAGCAAATAAGTACGCAGACTAAAAGGACAAACAGGAAAATATTTTGGTAGCCAAAATATAAAAGCTACAAAAAAACACACCAAAGTAAAAAAAAAAAAAATTGAAATAGAGTCTCCTATCAATTCAGCCATCCTATAATGTGCTCAGTTTCATTTAATCGCATATCAGCTTACCTTCTCTGCAGTGATTTGTTTATTTACTCTGCATTATCATTTTAAAAACCTTTTTGTTACCCTGCATGTGAGGCGTCTAAATAACAAAGTAAAACTGACATTTAAAGTCCGTACCATAGTGAAATAACAGTTTTCCTCAATACAATAAAACAGCATTTATGAAGCCCTTTAAACATACTGACTTGGTGGCAGAGGCAGAATGTTGATGTTCAGTTTATTTAAATAGCACTAATTCACAACAAATGTTGCCTTTAGACACTTTACTAAAAAAGTAAAAAATCATTTAAATTCAACCAAACATCTATTGCACTTGAAGTCATCGAACAGTACAGTAAGCTCAATTCATTTTTCAAAGTAGTTCAAAAAGTTTCTATTTAAAGAAATACAGCAGATTGCATCGAATCATTGTAGCAATGATAAAATTTTCATTTTTTTAAACAAACAAATCATGTAAATAATTTTCATTTCAAAAAAGCACAAGTATAATCTGACATTTCTTAAAAGTAGTTGTGCTGCCATCTGGTAACCCTGGCAACTGAGTATGGGGAGGAAAAAGCTTGTTGCTTTTTTGTGGCACCAGCATGTAATTTAAAGACATTAAATGCCTCAGCCTGAAAAGCAGGCTTAGGATACATTGACAGCTTATTATTTCTGTGAGACCAGGTTGAAGAAAAGACATGCTAAGATTTTGTTGGAATCTCCAGGTTAAAAAAAAACAACTACTTCAGCTAAGAGGCTTTCAAACAAATGCAAGGGATGTCTGAGCTGTCCATTAGGGCTTGGAAAGTGCAAGAAGAAAAGTGTATTGTACTGTATGCAATAACCACACAACAATACCAAGAGACAAGAGGTTATTTTGTGGTTGTCTTGAAAGACACTCTTAAGAATTGTAAATGTAATAATTTTCTATTTTTATTTTGTTCAAACACTTTTTTTAAATTTCAGAAGTAAACAGATTATTGGGGGGGACATCTGTTATGTTAGGAGATACAGTAGGGGTCTTCCATTCCAGGCCGAGTGTCCTGAAACTTTTAAATGTGTCCCCAGTTCAACACCCTTTATAGGCAGCCAGTTAGGTCCTCTAGAGTCCTGATAATGGCTTCATTATTTGACTCAGGTGTGTTGGAGCAGAGACACATTTAGAAGTTGCGGGACACCAAGGTGATGAAGCAACTGAGGCCCCTGGAAACTCCTGGGATATAATTTGTTGGGATTTATCCTGTGATGTTTAAGGTGGAGTTCTGGGGATTAGACCAGCATAAAATAAATAAATAAGCAATAATAATAATAATAATAATAATAATAAATTACAAAGTGTAGGAAAAAAACATTTATCATAACACATGTATGAGTTCACATAAGAAATGTAGAGATTTGTAGATGAAAGGTATAAAGCATACTCTACACCCACTGATTCAGAAAATTGTTGACCTTTATAAAACATATTGTTACAAAAGCATTATAAATACTGAGGAAATGACTTCAGCCAACATTACCAAAATACTGTAAGCGAACAGCATGTGAAATCATTACAACAAAACTAGCAGGGATACTTAACTCATATACAGCTATCAAATGATCTCACAGACTGATTGTAATGTAATGATCGAGTTTATTTTGCCACATGCCAACAGGGAAAAAATAACGGCAATCAGAGCTGCCAGAGAGCCAAAGATGCTCAGTGATGTGTCAACAGACAGCACTAAAATACAGGCCTTCTTTTTGCCATGTCTCCCGGGCACTCCCCTCAATATTGACTGAATGTGACCAATTTATTTGAACTTTGACTGTCCTATAAACCTGAAAAAGACAAAGTGACAACTTACCTCATAGCATCAGAGCTTGGTGTAAGTTTAATTTGATCTAAAAGTTAGTAAGTAAAGTCTACAAAACAACACTTTTTTATCTGTGGTATTACAAATCAATTAGGTGCTAAGAATTCTATCTTACATTTTAGCCCTGACGTCTGTGGTCATAAAAACCTCTGAGCGCCAGCTGATCAAGCATCTGAAAGGCATCACAGACCCCATGCTGGACCCCCTGCAGTTTGCTGACTGAGCCAGCAGGTCGGCAGAGGATGCAGTCAATTTGGGTCAGCACTTCATCCTGTGCCACCTCGACCATCCAAGGACATACGCCAGGATTATTTTTTTTTTGTAGACTTCAGGTCTTCCTTCAACACTATCAACCCAGACATCTTCCACCAGAAGCTCATCCAGCTCACTGTACCAGCCTCCACCTGCCAGTGGATCACCAACTTCCATGCTGATCAGCTGGAAGGCAATTTCTCCAGCTCAGGAAGCATCAACACCAGTCTTACTCCCCTTTTTGTATACTAATGCCTGCAAATCAATGAACCTATCTGTTCATTGTCAGGACACTGACTGATACAGTCTGCATACAGACATGAGGTGGATCGGTTGGTCCATTGGTGCAGACAGATCCACCTGGAGCTAAACCCACTAAAGACAGTGGAGATGACAGTGGACTTCAGGAGAAACCCCTTTTCGCTGTTTCCCCTCAACATCCACAATGTGTCGTCTGTGAATAATTTCCAGTTCCTAGAACCCACACTTAGATGGCCCAGCAGAGTATATGTCCTACGGCAACTTAAAGAGTTCATCTTTCCACATGAGCTGCTGATCATTTTCTACATTGCCTTCATACAGTCTGTTGTGTTCATCGATCTCTGTATGGTTGGGCTCATCCACATGACAGGACAGACTCAAACTGTACCAAACAACTGGGGCTGCAGAGAAGATCATCAGGACAGAGCCTTCCTCTAATCATGACCTGTACATTTCTAGGATCAGTAAAAGAGTGGCCAACATATCTGTCAATCCAACACATCCTGGTCATCTGATATTTAGTCTTTTACTTTCAGGTTGGTGCTACAAAGAACTAATAAGCATCCATCAATGCATCTCACTGAAGGTATTTAAACCTAATGGCGAACAGTAGCTATTAGGGTTGCCAAACCTTTTCCTCAGCTTCAACAAACAATTTTATTGATGTATGTTTAACAAGTAAATCAAATTATATAAATAAAAAAATTACACCAATATGAGATGACTTATTAATAAAGAACAGAATATTTTATTCGGCGTCCTATTTTTACACATGGCTGTGAGGTAGCAACCAATCCAGAAGTAAATGTGAGGCCTTAAGTCTTTATTCACTGATTTTCCTTTGCAGACTTAAAGTCACTGCAGAAAATACATTGTAAAAAAAAAAAATAATAATAATCTGATTCAAGGCAATCTTTCAGGTCCAACTGTTTGTGGAATTGACATGACGCCGGCTCCGCCCCAATGCTGACGTAGAGCAATCCTCCCCCAATCATTCCAGGGCAGCCGTCACCCAGAACATCCAGAGGGCGGAATACAATTTATTACATTTCCACAATCAAAAAGGAGTCTGGAATAATGCAAGAAATGGATCATGGACTGCAGCCCACCTCACGTCCAGTTGAATGAAACTGACGTTAGTCAGCACCACGAAGATAACTGGTAGTAAACATCCCAGTTTTTGTCATGACGATACTTACCGATAGCTCCGGGCTAACGACTCAGGCCTCCTAAAGGCTCAGACTCCGTGCTAAGACTTAACGACTAACGGCTGACGGCTCGGGCTAACGATGCACAACTCAGTTAAATTAAAATAACAATGCTAAACATCTAATCATTTCCAGATCAATAAGTGAAGGTAGTTATGCTGGACTTTATGCGTGTAGATTCCAATGGTAGCTCTATGGCAGCATGAAAACACACTGAACTCACTGCTATATTGGCATTTAAACACCGTTTCATACTGCTGTTTATTTCTAAGCATTTTTCTGAAGGCAGATTTTCACAAGCCGGTATTATTTGAGTCATTTCTCACCCATTTTGTCCCGCAGCGTTCACACTTACATCCTATCAGACTTTTTTTGTCCCTCATTTATCCTCTTGGGCTTTATCGTTGATTTCTCTGTTATTTCCCGCTAATAACCTTACAGACCTGGCGTAGGACTAGTTACAGGATTTTCTTGCCCGCCGACTTTGCCTCAGTGTTGGTTTATAAAGCAAAAATGACTCAAAAAATGTCTAGGGTAACACATTGAGGTCCGTTAGTCTGCCTTAATAACAGTGTGGTTGTCGGAGGACTGTTTTACTTCCGCATGGGGGCGGAGCCGGCGTCATGTCAATTCTGGCTGTCTCAGAGGTCTTTCTTCTGGGAAAGACATAGTGGAGAAGAAATGGCTGCACTAAAAGAAATGTCAAAAACATGAGAGCGATGACAAGTAAAAAGGAGTTGTAATTTATTTTTTTTCTTCTGCCTCCTTTGAGTGAGCCAAAGTGACAGTGGGGGGCCATGATAAAAATCAAGGCACAAACACTGGGAGCCGAATTGCCTTTAGAGGCTGGATTCTTCAAAACTCACGTTAACAGTAGAGAGGACACTGCATGTTTCTCCCTTACCAGATGACTGGGTCATACCTGCAGGTCACGTTCTGAATTTCACTCAACACATCTCAATTGCTGAGTGTGATGAGGCAGGGCAGACGGGGAGGGGCCCTACTGTCATTCGAACAAACAAACAGGTTCCCATCTCAAAACTGCTGAGGTTTTTCTTGAGATATCGGTTTTATATTTGAAATCCTATCAAAAGATTTAAGTGTGCAGGTTTTTCACCGCTATATTATTGACTTTGCTGTTCCCTGTGTTGGAGAGAAGACCAGTGATAGAGGTTTTACCTGGAAGGGTCCGCTGGGGCTGATGTCAAAGAAGGCTTTACTCCAGTCTGGGCCCTGATGACCTGATTTTGTCCACACCACTGAATCCACAGGCGCAATACTTCTCACCCTCAGAAGAACATTGAGCGTGCCTGTGAAAAAGTTACACATTGACGACAAATGGTGAATGTGTAACTGTCATGGTCTCACTATAACAAAAGATTTTCTCCAGAAAATTCAGGAACAAAACAAACAAAGGAACAGGTCAGTTTAAAATCTTTTGTCACTGAAGACATATGCAGAAAAGTAGGCACCTAAAGTAAGCCTTTAAAACATTTAGGTGAGATGTTTAATCTGCGAGACTTTCTGACGTTGAGATTTCTCCTAAAATGTGTGAAATGGCAACACACTGAAAAGGCCTACTTTGACACAGCTGTAAAGCACGGCAGAGAATACGGGAGAATAGGAGAGGCATTTGTTGAATGTGTTAATCAACCTTTCTTTTAGTATATTTACAGTATACACACTTCACTCTCGTGTGATGTGCTAGTGTAAGGAAAGAAACACTGTGTGAGCTATGAGAAGGGGCCCTAATAGGCTCGCTCCCTCTTGTCTCTATCTCACTCAGCCCTCTAAGATGTGAGAGAATCATTCATCTTCTTAACGACCACCAGCCAGCCCCTAATTGGAACATTAACCAACCACCAGTCTTCTAAACAAATACACAAGCAGGGGGCATCCGTGCACTACATGTGGTATTAATGGATGTGCACACAGAAGTAGTATCTATATGTCTGCACATCAGAAATCCCTTCTGTATTAAATGTGTGCTGTGTTTACATAGTGGTATTATTTAAACCTTAAAGAAATGTACAGGTTGATTGAGATAAAACCTCTTCTGAAGGCTGATAAATGCAAAAAAAAAAAAAAAAAAGTACCAGTGCAAAGAAACCCCTCAAGTAAGACTAATTTCATGATATAGGATTGTTAAATGTTAAATTTTGCTAAATAAATGGTAATAATATAAATAGAACGATATTGATATCTATACTGATATAGATTTGTATTTATTATTTTGTTCTCAGACATGCATATTTTTATTTTGAGTGTGATGAAGAGATATAAACTCAAAGGAAGCTGTATTCAGAAGTTACGTTTGAGTCAGCATAAGGCTGGAAACATTGTTCTCATCACAAAGCAACCACAAAAATGATGAGTAACAGAAATGTCTTCCCCAGATAAATATTATGTGAAATAGAAAGGGATCTTGGAGAATGAGTAAGCAAAGGAAAGGCAAAGATTTTGAAAAAAAAAACACAGAACAAAAGAAAAAAGGCGATTATAAATTATAGAGGAAATCACAGATGAGGTGACTAAATACTGTTAAAAACAATATGCTAAATACACACACAGGCACACCCCCACGCACTCTTTCGGTCTACAACCACATACTAAAGCCTCATATTGTTTCTTTTTTTTGTTCAGCTATTCTCTTTCACCACCTACACACACATTCTTACTCCTGCAGGTCCATATAAACTGCACAGGATAAAGAAGACAGAGCTGTTCCTCTGACACTTTTACCAACAAACTTTGCCATGCCTTAGACCAATCAATAGGCTGCTTATCTAAGGCATGGCAAAGTTTGCTGGTAAAAGTGTCAGAGGAACAGCTCTATCAGACCTATTTATCCACACCGTCATCAAAGAAGAAAGTACAAGAGAGCCACAGCCTCACAAACTGACATGCATGAACTAATGCTTTTTAACTGAAATGGATTATTTCATTTGGATGACTGAAATAAAGCCTTCATTCACTGCATCATCCAGCTAACCATTAGTTTCCACTCTATTTATGCAGTCATTTATTGTCAGAACCAAAACTGAAATCTAAAAAGGTGAAACCAACTGAGATTTAGATGCCACATACATGGAAGTATGCATAAAGTGCTAAAAGTTTTATTCAAACAAAAAAAAAAAAACATTATTTGGAAACTTTAGTCTTTAAAACATTCCAGTGAATGTATTTACACGTCTTGCTGCTCTCAACAACAGTTCTAAACACATACCCAATGGCCAACAAAAACTAATTAAATGTTGTTTATTGTTGCTGACAGTGATCCAAAGGAGGAGCAGAGAAATATTACCTGAGGTATGTGTAAAAGATTCTGTCCAACTCTTTCACTACTTATACCTAACAATGAGAATAAGGCCGTCTTCCCTTTTTTTTGTTGTAGCAAACAACCCTTCATTTTTTTATCCTGCCCTGGAGACATTTAATCAGTACTGCCTTTTTAAACAACATTTAAATGTTGAATCTCAAGCATAAAGGCATAAGACGGGGGTCGGAGCCTTTATTGTCCATAGAGCCATTTAAGTCTTTGAATTTGTCCAGATCCACAAAATACAAACAGCCTAATGATAGGAAACGACAGCTTGTCAAGTATTAAGGAGAATTTCTGTGTGAAATTAGTTTATGTAATGGTTAAACAGCCACAGTTTCATTTTTAAGTCTAAAACTTAAGGATATGTTTTTAAAACTTGTTTTAAGTTTTTTTAACTTTTAAATTGTCCTGCTGGTCTTCATTTTTCTTTGTAAGAAAGTTAACATATAAAACAGTAAAGCAATGTAATAAGAAATTTTTATGTAATAAGGTTGAATAGACAAGAAAATTGAAGAATTACAAGATTGTATCTATTTTTCATCTGCATTTTCTCAGTCAAAATAGTTTGAAAATATACTTTTGGTTGTAATGTGCTGTAGATCGACAATGGTGGGAGTTCTTAGTTTTGATCAATTTAATGAGGGTAACTCAAGTTCAGATTTTTGGCAACTTTCTTCTGGCTGCTTGATTAACAGATATTACTTTTTCTCATCCCTATATTTTAACACAATGATCCATTTATACATGTCACTTTCCAATACATACTGCTGTGTTAGCTGTTGGATAGTCAACATCAGTCAAAATATGGGCTTCTTTTTTCTACAGTGGTCTTGAAAACCTCATAGTCATCAGCTTGACTTTAAACTCGTCTTTGTACCGAAATATACTTGAAATATTTATAATGTAATTTGTTAAACAGCTAAAGTTCGACAAGAACTGGGTAATGAGCAGAATGGTTGGAGCAGAAAATTTATAAAAATTTAGCTAAAAACTGAAGTTCTGCTGTGAGAACAGAAGAACAAAGTGAAACCACAATGAAATGGACAATGTAAAAAAGTGGACCAATTCATCCACAAGATGGAGAGAATGATGATCATGACCTTATAGTGTTGTTTAAGTGTGGTTACAGGGTTGTTGCTGTTTGTGTTCATGTATATACATTATTTAAGAACAGTGAATTGAAACCAATGTTTCATTTATTAGTTTTCTGGTCTGTGTACATATGTGTGTGCAACTGTGTGTGCATTCCAGCGCTGTGACAGAACATATTATGATGAACAGCTCTGCCAGATGACTGATTGTATCTTGCCCCTGCCATAAATCACACAGCCTCTGCCCCCTTTAGCCACCTCCAAAAGCACACAAATGCAGACACACTGACGCACAAGCAAAAACGTGCAAACAGAACACTGCTAACATCCTAGGGCACACCCTTTAACACACCCCCTGAATAATCTGTGTCCCCTACCAACACACACTCTGCGTTATTGTGTCATACAAGCTCCACACATAGGGGTCGAGCTCCAAATTCAGCCTTTGGCTGAAGATAGACGTGAATGTTTCTGCTAGTATATCGTTATGCATTGTGCTTTTACGATTGCTTTTATACGATAAATGAAATTATGTGAATGTTTGTGAGCACTTACCAATATGTTTGCCCTTCATGTGATAATAGAAGGAGACACAATATGGGACTCGGCCAGAGCCCTTGGGACCCCTGACTGAAGACACATTAAAAAGTGGCGAGAGAAGACGAGCCTTGTCGCCTTGAGCACGCGGCCGTGATGCTTCGATGTACATGTAATACCCTGCAATCAACCAGGAAACAAAACGAATTAGAGCTGAGATTTGATTCTGAACTGTCAAGGAGTCATTAAAAGTCAAGACAGTGAAACAGTGTTTAAATAACAGGGTCACAGGCAATGATATGCAATGTTTTTGCAATTGTTTGGAGATGAAATTAAAACTGAAAACCCAATTTAATTAATAGCATTTGCCTCGTTCTCCAGCATGGTTCAACAATCAACAAACAAAGATCATAGTTTCCTAAGCCATATTTTTAGTCTGCCATGAAACAGAATTATATTAGCTTTCTTGTGCTTATTTGTTGTGGAATAATTATATAAAACATACACCATACTGAAATTTTATATTTACAACTATTACATTTATACAAGCTGCTACAGCTTCATTTGGTCATTCATTTATTTCTGTCTGTTGTTTCATTGTTGGATTTCTGTTTTTTCATATTCTGTATCTGCAAGTGCAAATTTTGACTTACATTAAATAATAATTTTGTTTAACTATCAACTGCCTTATGCTTATGCAGATAGTTTCTGCATTTTGGTGCGCCAGCAGAACATTGTATAACATTTTTATAGAGGACATAAGCTTTGAAAATTGTTTTAATTAATTAAGTTAATCTTTTAGCAGATGCTCTCAGACAGACAACTCAGGCTCTGACAATCAAATAGAGCCACTGCTGACACTGAATAATCTGGCAGTAAAAGACACAACTTTAACTGTTCAGCAAATACTTTTGAACCATTATTTTACACACATTTTTGTGCACGTTTGATGTGAATGTTGCGTCAATATTGGCCAATTTATTCTTTTATTTTAAATACATAATCATGACATGGTTCAATATCCATCCATACACACATTTTCTTTCCAATTATCCTTGGAAAATGATAAGGCTAACTAAAAGTATTTCTCCAAAGCTCAGAATTTCTCCCATGCCCATGTTTCTGCCTCTTCAACCACTGGTTCCATGTTTCTCTACAGAAACATATGATTCCGCCTTTAAGACGACTTCCCCATTTCCTTACCCTCTTTTGTTCCACTGCGGTCAGTCTCTGGTCCAGTATTCGCAGATCGTTTGGGATTGTGCGTCAGATTATTCTGTCTTGTCCAATCAAAGTTATCACTCCGGTCTTGAGAGAAGCCACATAACCGGTCATCCTCAAACCCACACACCTGGTCTAAGTTGCGTGAATACATGGACGAAAAGAAATGAGAGACAGAAGAAAAAGGAAAAAACCTTTTATTTATAATATATTACATTGGAGATAGGAGAAGCTGCAGGTGATGAAATGTCTCTGATCAAGTTTCCAAAAACATGCCAATAATAAATGTGTAAAAATTACCTCCTCAAAATGCACCTCAGTCGACAAACTAGTAATTACTAACAAGACGATAGACACAGTGTGGAAGGCAAGTTATATATTACAAAGTGTGTCATTGGGATCTTGTTTCACCCAGAATGTTCCAAGATATTACAAATGAAATAATATCAAAACTTTTATTTATTTTATATTATTTATATATTTATTTATTCAATTAAATAGATCAAAACAGAATTACTAAATTTCAAATCAATCGTTGAAACAAACTGCTTAAGATTTAGATTTTTTTATGTCTGAGAAAAGCAGATCCCACTTTATGTACACAAACTTGAATAAATGTAGATTTATTTTCCAAATCAGTTCTTATTTTGTGCTGCACATTCAGAAGTCCCCACCTCCCTCCACCCCCAATTTAAATTACATGACTGAAACAACAACTAACACTAACATGTACATTCAGGAAGGTTTTGATTGACAAAGAAGCATAAGTTAAAGAAAAATAAAACATTTCTCAAGATGGTTACACTTTCAAAATGTAAAATATAATTGTACTAAAAGATATAGACTAGTGATGTGATCAGATTTAGTTTTAGTGTGTATTCTTCTGGGATCTTTGGAATTACTTTCTTGTCTTCAGATTTACTTGTTTCCTTTTGAGGTGCAGTGCCCATCAGAAACAGCATATTTCATCATTCCTAATGCTGATGTCTCTTGTTAAGCAAGATAAAGTAGCTTTTCTCTATGGTGTTGTCACCTTCATTAGCCCATCTGGTGGGCTTTGCCATTATCAAAGACTCACTAGACATAAGAGTATGACAACAGCCGTCTAAAACCATCCAAGCTGACAGCCTCGGCAAGAGCATCCCGGAGACACACACAGACATACAGTCTGATAAAGATGCTCGTGGTTCTCGCGCCCCATGAGGATGGCCCACACGCTCTCTTTTGTTTCAGGGAGCTAATCTATTACTATTCACACCCTTCTCCACTTCATGCACCGCTTTCAATTTACACCGTTGTTCCCGCAGTCTGTTCCAATCTGCTGTTGTTTTAATTGCTTCACCCTGGCAGAGCCAACTGCCACTCCTGGCAGGAAAATGCAGCGTGTCTCTTAATGAACAAAACACAGAAGACCAGACTGACTGAGAACGACGGGGATGAGATGCATGGAGACAGTGGAGTGTGCTTAATAAAACCAATAAATTCAGGAGAAAAGGAGGCTAAATTGTACAGTTTGATATAGCATGTTTCAACTTTATTGGTCCATAACAATATAACAATTTTTTATATAATTTAATTTTATATTATATTTAATTATCTTTTCACATTTTTAACTCCCTTTTGTCTGTAACATAAAGATATGCTTGCAAATCAGATTGTTCCACTTTAGTAAGACCGATGTCATCTAACATTTATCTATGGCATAGATTTGTATCACAGAGAGTGTTGCATATTATGCATTTATTTCTCAGAAATTTGGAGATTATTCTTTATAGCTAAAGGAAAGTAGATGTAATCATAATCATCTAAATTAACAGAAACATAACAGGGATGTCCATAAAATACCTGACGATATTCTAATTTACTGAGATAAATGTCTACACAGATTAAAAAGAAAAGCCTCATCATTGAATTTCTCAACAATATGTTTGTGGAAACAGCTGTCAAGTAAAGTAAATTCACTCATTCATTTAATATGGTGGTCATGCTACCCAATCTGGCTCTCTGACTGTTCTTGCGAACTCAATGGCATACTTGTGTTAAATCAAATTGAACCCAAATTGTTCTAAAGTAGTATAACAGTGATGGACAACAAAGTTATAGCATAAGCATCCTTAGATTGAGGAGTAAGCCTGAAAAAGACTGTTCCTCACTTTAAAATAGAAAAGTGGAAAAAATAAATAATATTTGTTTGGTCTTACCTGAAGATCGTGGATAGGTGTAGGCTGTAAGAAAATAAAATTTGCATTATTATCTAGATAAGCACATTATTATCTGTGTTTTGAGCATATTCATATTCTGTACACTAAAATGAAGGACATGAAAAGAGACTTACGTTCTGAGTACAAAATGATTCTGCTGACATAGTCCCCCGTGCTGTAGGTGGTGATGGGAGCCAGTCGAACCTCATAGGACAGGGGAATTCTCAGGTCTGTTATTATGTGGGACATCAACACGCCTTTCTCTGGCTCCTTACCCTTCAGGTCTATTTGCTTTGACACCAGGTTCTGCTTGTTCTGTGCAGGTGAAATGCAAACCATTTTTGCAAATATTAGAAGAGCAATGCCGCAGGAGTGTGATGAATCCCGCTCTCACTGTATTTGGCACTGAAATTCATAAATTCACCACTGCCAGTCGTCATTCCTCATCCCTAAACTAAAAGTGGGCATAGGTAATGTTCACTCAAAAATAAGAAGTATACCTGATGTGCTTTCTTACATTACTGAAACCAAACTACGACTTGCCCGATTTTTCTTTGTATTATCACTATTTGTAATAGTGATAAATATCAGAGTCTTAATTATTCATTTTAGTTAATAAATGTGAGTACAATCTTACCACTTCCCAAACATCTTACCACTGGGATTAGATAGTCTTGAATTCCATAAAATTTCCAGTCTTGTTTTTTTTTTTTTTTTATCCGAAACAAATCTGTCCTGCTTTACTCATTAAAAGCTTTGGAGGCCATAGCATGCAACATTACTTAAGCGCTCTCTCTCTCTCTCTCTCTCTGCAATTTGTGGTCTAAAAAATACATGTTGGTCCAGTTTTAGAGCACTCAGCAAGATAAGTGATTTCCCATAATGATGACATGACAAGGACTCGATAGCCATTACTTGAGAAGCAGGAATCAAACACATTTCTTCAACTGTCTCTGTTCAGTTATTTTGCTTTTCAGCAAGCGTTGTAATGTACAACCAAATCACATCGCCTCCCACATAAACAACTGTAAATCAATTAAACCAGCCGTGGATCATACGAATGAAAATGATTATCATGTTAACCAAGTCCAGTTGTTGTCTCATTTTTTAAGTTTTTTTTTTTTTTTCTGTCACCATCGCATTTAGTAAAGAGCTATGGCTATGTTATTCCACCCACGGAGAGAAGGATCCATTAGCTGTGTATCTGCCTCTGATCCCAGCTACTTAAAGACCTGACAGTGAACTCAATCTAATGCATTAGGTCAGCCACTTCACCATAACAACTTGGTACACCCACAGCATGCCATTATCAGGTAAAGCATGAAGAAGAACAGCTCTCTCTCTATGTGTGTGAGCAGATATTGTGTGATTTTGTGTTAATGGTAAATGTGCAGTGTACCAACTCTAAATGTTCAGCTAATGGAGCCTTGGGTGATTCTTCCAATTTGTTTATAGCACCACATTTATTTAGATTTGTATCACATTTGCTGAATATGATCTGGCTGCTCAATCTATACCATACCATATCAACTTTATTTATAAAGCAATTCATACACCATGAGGACCGAGGTGCTATAACACAGTCATAGAAAGACAGCACAATGCAGTGTAGACAAGAGAAAAACACAAATTACATATGCATTCACAGACAGAAGTAAGGCAAACGGAAAAACATCTCAGATTGTGTCAAAAGCCAAGGAGAAAAGATAAGTCTTTAGCAGGGACTTAAAGGCAGCAGGTGAGGAAGCCTGTCTTATGTCCAGAGGAAGGTCGTTCCATAGCTTAGGAGCTGCCACAGAAAAAGCACGGTCCCGCCTGAGCTTGCACTTAGTCTTTGGCACCTTCAGGAGCAACTGATCAGCAGCCCTGAGGGAACGAGAGGGTGTGTAAAGATGTAGCAGCTCAGACAAGTAGGAGGGGGCAAGGCCATTTCGAGCTTTAAAAACAAATAACAGAATTTTTAAATGAATCCTAAAATGTACTGGCAACCAGTGTAAGGAAGCTAAAATAGGGGAAATGTGTTCAAATTTCCGGGTGCCTGTTAAAAGACGTGCAGCAGCATTTTGTACTCTCTGGAGCTGAGAAATAAGTAGATCACTGACGCCGAAATAAAGTGAGTTACAGTAATCCAGCCGCGTGGTTACAAAAGCATGGATCACTGTTTCGAAATCCTGTCTGGAAAGAAAAGGCTTGACTTTGGCTAGCTGCCTTAAGTGGAAAAAACTGGACTTTACAACAGCTCTAATATGTGATTCCAGCTTAAGACT
>CAEGAG010217196.1:0-89282 GCA_903067065.1 Brachyrhaphis terrabensis
TATATATAAACTTATGCTTTCTCTCCCTGTTATTAAATCAGGCTTGCAAACCATTTATAACAACTTTTCCAATATTTCAGCCGTTTCATTGTCTTCTTTATGTCTATTGTTTGGTATCTCAGTGTAATGAGCTGTTAATTTTGTAATTTGTCGTTCTTTCTGCGCTCTTGGAATTCAGTCACTATCAGTTCCTGTATTTGCAACATTTTTCCCTTTTTATTTCTAGGGCACAAACTGTCCATAAAGGCACCTCATTCATTTTGCTAAAAATTGTGATGGTCATCACGCCTATTTGTCATTTCACACCATGTGCTATAGAGCCTCTTCAGTTACCATAGGCAACATCTGTCATGGGACGATTTTTACCTACCATGCATCAATTCACCGCTGCCTTGGGGACACTTTGTGCTAGATTTAAAAACCATTAATATTAAATCATTTCCTGCAGTATACAGTAAGAACATTTTCTTATGTATCTCAGATAAATAACACTTGCAGGAGATACTATATTATTATAATTATTTTTTATTAGAATCACAGTTAGTGGTAATAAAGTGTAAAATATAGAAATGTTGGAATGAAGATAGAAATGTGTTGGTACAAAATTGGTGTCCAAATATGTGAAGGGGGGAATTGACCTGCTTGTTAGGGAATTTCCTGTGTATTCCTGCTGATAATTAAGTGTTAATCTTTTATTTATGCCTCTCTCGGGATTGTTGGGGTGACGTTTTTAAATTCACAAGCTTGGAGAAAGTTATTTGAAGTTAAAAAGAGAAATTTTCTGGAGGATTTCTTTATATTTCAATGTTTGTCGGTAGCAGTCAATACTTCCAACGGTTAAAATTTTTTGAAAAACCCACACATTTAAGTAAACAGAAAACAAAAAAAGTTCTATCTTCAGCTAAGCTAAGCAGACCATTTAAGTGTGAACATAAACAGGATAAAAAAAACTATATATAACTTCCATTGCTCTTTAATCAGCTGAGATGTGTGTGAAAATTGTTTAAGTGTTTTTCTGTATTCCTTAATAAAGCTTCATTTGAGAATAAGTTTTAATTAATAATAAACAAATTATGGAGATTAGAAAAGTACATTTAATCCAGTTGTTGTAAAAATATTATTTATTTTTTACATTGTTTGAAATGTAAAAGTGTCTAAAAAGTAAAAGCTTTTACATCTGTTAGGACACCTGGGACAACATGCATTCTCTGAGGACAGAAATTAATGGCCTCTCTACATAATCACCTTTATCCCAGTCTGTTTATTGCCTCTTTTAGGGCAATGAAGCAGCAAGAGTTATTTGTCACTCTAATGATTCTGAATCCCATCAATTTCAGTTTTTTTTTTTTCTCTTCTTCAAATCAAAGTAATAATTTAACAAGAAAACAAGCTTATTACTCAATCGAAGACTGTTTATGTATGTAATGTTTCTTCTGGCCCATACTTTTTCAGCTTCACAATAAATGACACTTATAGCCTTGTTTGTTGAATCAACTTATTGCTGAGTTACTTTACCAAAAAAAAAACAGAGATTCTTTTAAAAGCCATGTTTAGGAGCAGTTATCATATTTGTGCTTTATTCTTAAAGACTTTTGCTTCTCTCTTTTCTTTCTTGTTCTGCAGGCCTGCTCCGATTAGAGGAGCTTGTTCGCCACTTCCTTATCTCCAGAGAGACGCTGTCGGTGCGAATGCTGGATGAAAGTCTGGATCCCACCCCTTTGCTGAAGGAGATCCGTGATGACAAAGTGGCTACCATCATCATCGATGCTAATGCCTCTATATCTTATCATATTCTCAGGAAGGTGAGGCTGTGCGCTCCACGTCTTGTACAACAGCTAAATATGTAACTATTTATTTTTAAAGTACTGAATTCTGACAGCATCTGCACAACATGATTTGAGTATATTGTGACAGTTTATACATCATTAAAAATCTTTCTTCAAGCATGTACTGAAACACACTTTTTTCACTTTAAATGTCAAACATAATTAATAATCAAAATATTTGAGCAAAGCAATTGAGTTGTGGCTCATATCAAACCAGTCTTATGGCAACTCTATTAAAAACAAAGAAGAGTTATTCTTCTAATGTTGTTAGAAAATTAGAAAACTTTTAGCTCACATTTAGACTTACCGGAAAGAGAACTAATTAAAGTTGGATTAAAGTAAAATCGATTAAGGCCATTTTTTCAGTAGATTTAATATCTAAGTTGTGACTCTGTTTTAATTTTACAATGGACCAAAGCAGCAGAGCTGGACTCACCCACATCTATAGACACAATATTTGGACTATTTTGGTTGCTGATCTTGATAATTCTTTCAACTAAACAACCGGAGGCAACCAGAGAAAAGCCACATTTAAAGAAGCGTTGGCAAGTTGACTTGTGAAACACTATTATACCAGAATCCCATACACATACCTTGACATTTGGACAGTTAGTAAATAATGCCCTCCCTGTCACTGTTGGTAGCTTTATAATGTGAAACGCTTAACTCAAAAAACTGTCGGCTCCAGTGTGCTCAAATGTTCTCAGACTGTATTTCTTACTTTATGATTCACTATAATCTATCATTTTAAAAATTTGATTAGACGGCAGAAGACAACAATGAAGAAATCAAAATCTGATTTGGATCATTTGGTTTGCTGCTGTGATTACAAACTCCTCTTCTGAGACCTTAAAAGCCCATTTGCCATTATGTGAAACATCTCCTCTTCTTGTACAATTTAAGCGTTTCTTATTGTTTGCCGTTTACTGAGAAGATTAAACTCTTAGGGTTTATTTTCTGCAAATCCAGTTGATGGAGTCTAAACTGCATCAATCTTGTTCTTTGTACCTGAAAAGTATCCAAGGCAGGATAATTATTTCTTCTTTCTAAACAAATAAATACAAATATGGAAACCAAACCTTTAATGCGTAACATTTACACAGATAATTTGCATGCGAATGTTCATAAATTTCAATCAAATAAATTAACAAATGTCTGTATTTTGTACCTTCGTAAGCCGCCCTGAGAAATCTTTGCTCTCATGGCTGGAGCGCTGAGGTGAAGGTGAGCAGAGGAACTGCAGAGAGAAACTTTGGAAATCAATTAGCTCTTTTTTTCTTTATAAGTAAAATTAGAAGAATGAACTTGAGTTATTGCTTTTCACCTCATGAATCATTTAAAGGGAAGCCTTTTTAATGAATACATAAGGTCATGTCCTGGAGTTCTCTGTTAATTAAAATGACAAAAAAATTAAAAAAAATGTTCTCCATCTTTTTGATAACAGTTGTTTGTGTTTGGGTTTAAAGAAAGGATAACTTTTATCTTAAATCAGAAATAGGTGTTGACTGCTCCCATCCCTGGTCCTGGTGGATTTGTCTAGAAATAAGCAGTGAAATCTGCGTTGTGAAGTCTGTGCTGAAATCAATCAAATAACAGGTGTAAAACAGTAGCAAAATAAACAGAAGATTGGACTGCATTATCAATTGTGTCCTCAGTCTATTGACAGATTTGGAACAGGTTAAATCAAAGTGTCTTCTTGGTGTCATTTTATTCAATAAAAAATTTCACACTAAACTCGTTCAGCTTCTTTCTTTTATTCTTTTTCTTTGCTTCTAATGTAGCATCCTGCTGGTTGTTGTTCTTTTTTTTTTTTTAAGTCTGGAAACGAGTTAGTAGAGACTTTAAATAATGGATAAATGAAACTTCCTGGTGAAAAAACTGTTTAACAGTTTGAGCTGTGTTTTTTCTTTGTTTAGGATTGAGGCACCTTCTTCACCTTTCTTCTTTCATCTTTGTGCGTTGCAGGCTAACGAGCTGGGGATGATGTCAGCCTTCTACAAGTACATTCTCACCACCATGGTAAGAGCCTTTTGCCTTCTAGAGTTATTGATCCGAAATCATTCAAGAGGAATTTCCAATTGGTTATTTATCTCCATCTAACATATCTACATCCTGCTACTCCTTACGCATTCTAGCCATGTATAAGTAGTATTTTTTCCCTTATGCCTGTTCCTTTTGCCTTGTCATTACCTTCTTGATGTTTTCCATTTTTCTGCTTGCCCAATATTTAGAAACCTTCATCTCAGTGTTCTTTCTTGTCTTTTTTAATCACTTTTTGTTGGAAAAACAATGGACAAAACTTGGAATTTTGGAAATGGGAAAGATATATTTAGGTAATCCCTGACCTGAATATACATCCATCAGTCGATTGGCTGTATCAATTTATCCCTGCAGGGTTATCGTGGTTAGTGGTTACACCGATTTGTTTTTGACCGTGGAATAGGAAAAAGTTTGTTTGAGGTTGATTCAGTGATTAGATCTAAGTTTCACTGTAAGAGGTAAATGGAACACATACATTGATTCACTTTCAGCCACTTTTGTTTATGTTAGCATCGCCAATTTCTCCGTGAGGAAAGAATTGGTTGTCCTGAAAGTTGCTAAATGACATCATTACCTAACGTAATGAGGTGAATGCAATATTGATGAGTGCTGAAGGAATAACAATGTTGGACAAAAAGTGAGTAAAATAACATCTTGAAAATAAATTCAATGTTTGTTTTTTAATGCCACCGTTCAGATCCTCCGTTTTTAACCTGGCCTCAGGACAGAAACTTCACAGAGGCAGCGTTGCATATGTTTATATGTTTTATTGAATAAATTGATTCATTATCTATCAACTCATATACTCACCCAGTCAGCTATTTCAGAATCAGCTTCAAATTTCCTTGTGGTTAACATAGGAGGGAGCAATGTTTAAAAGGTAAACATTTTTAACCTATTATCTATTTTATATACTGTACATTATGAAGAGAAATCTGTGGACTCCTACCTCCTGAACCACTGCCACCCTGATTGCCCTGAAGTCTTTAGACGTTCAACTTCTGTACTTCTGTTTTAACCTCTGTGAAGAACTTTTTCTTACATTTGACCTGCTGGGTATGAAAAGTGTCCACCTTGTCATACCTTCACTTCTTCTCACTCTTTTTCTATGTGTCTTCTAACCTTGAGAAGTTGTTTCATTCTTGTATTTCTTTTTTTTTTTTTTTTTTTTTAGTTTTTGGCTTCTTATGAATCACTCTACATTTGATTGGACTCCTTACTTTTACTATCATTTGCTCTGTACTTTTCCCCCTTGGCTTCAAACTTTCTTGTTAATTTATTTCAGCAAATTTCTTTTTATCTCAATATCCCTACAGCATTTTTGTTCAGATACTACCATTAGCAAAATATCTGGTGTTTTCCTGTGTAAGCAGACTTTTCACACCTCCAGGATATTTTTTTATGTTACATCCTTAAGCGAAGCTTTCCTGTTTCCTGCCTTTCACCCTAACCTCCCTCTCTCCATCTCTCCCTTCTCATCAGAGATGCATGCTGCTCCTTCCACTGTTTGTCATCATTATAATTCCCCTGTTTGGTGCCGTGCCCTTGTACAAAGAACCTGCGTGGATAATAACGTTTCTCGATCTCTGCCTTGACTCTAAACACTGCATGACATGAGACTTTAACGGGGCCGTTCACACAGCACTAACAAACCAAGGGCAAATTTGTCATTCCCCCCCCAATCTCAGCGCTGCCTCCTCTTTCTTGCATTTTCATTCACCTGCAGCGGTGTCGGTGACCTACCTTTAACTTTGCACTGAACATGCTCTGCAGACTGTAAAAATACTGGTGAGGAAGCACAATTTCAATATTAACCCTAATGTTCTTAGAGCATACGAAACACAAAAGGGAGTCAATCATTAGGCATGATGATTCTGCTCAGCTTTCTAGTCTGTAGGAATCATTATTGCTTAATCTGTCTTTTTTATTGCCAACTACATACTGGTTCATTTAAACTGCTTAAAGTTAACAGACTCATAACAGTTAATAATTTGGTCTGAGATTCTTTTTTTATTATTATTTGTCTGTTTGCGGGTGCATGCAGTTGTTAGAACTGCAGAGCCTTTCTGTGTGAATCTTGTATGTTCTTCCCATGTACGCCCAGGTCCTCTTTAGTTACTTCTCACTGTCCAAAACGTTAGATTAATTCACCATTTAAATTTTCCTTAGGTGTTGATGTGTGCATGCATGGGTGTATGGTGTACCCTGTGGAGGACTAACAACCTGCTAGGGGTTTACTCAATATAAGCATTTAGACATAAAATTTACACCAGCTGTCGACAACAACCCCAGTACTCCACACATAAAAAGCAAATTACTCCCCACATGAAGGTATGCATAAACTTAAAAAAAAAAAAAAAACTATCTGTAAAAGCCACAGAAAGCAGAGAACCCAGGTAAAATATAAGTCATTCCTACAACAATGTGTAAATCAATATTAGCTGGTTTGATAATGACATTAACAAAACAATGAGACCTTTACAAAGTCTTCCTGTTGCAAAGCACTGATAGTGATGGTTACAGTTTTTTTTTCTAAACTTTGGACTGGATTGGAGTCAACTTTCAGAATCCTCATCGAGACATAAGTTCGTATCATTTCTCACAGAGGAGACAAAACAATAACCCAAGACAAACTAATAACCCAAAAATTTTATCTTTAAAAGATTTAAGGCTTTGAGGTTAATTTGTTTTAAGACATTTGTCAAAATCACATCTAAGTAATTCTTGTGATCAGTTTCTCACAGTGGATTTCTTGAAGTTGACATTACTAAAAATAGCTTTCACACATAGTAATAAGTTTCTGTAAGTCTGTTCAATGGTTGACTCCCTGTAATTACAGTTATTTATCCATAACTTTGTTTATGAACTAGTGTAATTTGCTTTATATGTCTGGATGAGGTGGATTGTTGTCAATGACAATATCTTAAGAAAATAGTTATATGTTCAATACTCATTTTACCGATAGTCTTTAAGATAATATCAAAGTGTTATCCTGTTCATTCAAGTGCCACCTGTTGATTCTTCAGTTAGTTTTTAGGGGTTGAGAGGTCAGCAGGTATTTGGGAAACTCCCCAGCTACATGTTACAAACTATCAAAAAAAGAGAAAAACTCAGTGAGATATGCTTTTCCAGATTTTGTGTAGCTTATGATCTCATAGAACATGGGCCAGGCTTGGTTTTAAGATTGTCTTAATATTATTCCAGGAAATAGTTCCTAAAATTCACATATGTACTATTAAGGTCAAAAACTATTATTCAGCAGCATTAGCTGAGTGTTGTGTCTTTCGACTTCTATTCTGTTTGACTGGCTTCTGCCAGTCTCAATTTACTGTAAACAAAGCATGTGAAGATGTTCACACTCTACATTCATGTTTATTTATTTCCTAAAAGAGGAAATAAACATTTCATCTTTTGGAAAATGTTTTCAGTCAAATATTGACTGACAATAATTGTGAAATGATGTTTTAAGCATGTATGAGATTCAAACCATGACCAGCTGTTGGTAAAGGCCAGATCATGGGGGGAACTCAGTTGGTATTAGTAATTATTGTTGCAATGCAGTGTCTGAAAATGCTTTCAATACTTGAAAATGTAATTGTAAAAGCAGGTCAGAGACAATCTGAATCCACTAACCCTCCAACATGGTTGCAGATGAACTTCGCACACAGCAGCTAGTGACTCATCAACATAGGAAAAACGTATTACTTAAGTGCATTAATAACATAAATGCATAGAGGTGAACTTAAAACACAGAAGTGTGCATATCAAAGTAAAATAATCAGAAAGTTATTACTGTTATTAATTTACCCATCGAATTCCTAAGGACTTGTGAAGGTCATTCCCTCTTGAGCACCTTAGGGAGCATTACTCTCTGCTTTTAAGTGCTCACATGTTTAAACAATTGAACTCATTAGTTACCAGCATGGACTAGCCTAAAGACCAGCTTCTTTCTAAATGAACATCTAGCATGAAGCATGCTGCAGTCAATGCATCACTGGTGTCCTTCTGGAATGCTGTCGCAGTGCTTTCTCCCTCAGCAGTGTTGGCCTGGTCCCTGCAACCCGGCCAGCCAACTGCTCTTTGTCAGAGCTGGCAGGGAGACAGTCTGACAGCTGGCCTGGCTGCTGCTGAAATTGATTTGGCATCCGGCAAGAGCGACGGCAACAATGACAGCAACAGTTTCTCAGCCACAAGAAACAATGGAAATACAACAGATAAGAAAAAGACAGAGATGTTTTAGTGAATAAATGTAAAAAAAAAAGATATATATATATTTGTACTGATCAGCAAAGAAAGCTTCAAAATCTCTGCATCTCCATAATAAATTAATTCATGAATTTAAGTATTTTATATCTTTTATAGACTTCTGTTTTTTTTTCTAATTAGACATTTTATGCCAAAACAATCCAGAGAGCAGACAGCCAAAAACTGATAGTGGCAGTCTAGCTGTTGAACATTAGCTCATACTAACAACTGCTGACCAGATGTTTGTACATTTAGCCAAATTTAGCCAAAAAATTAGCTGTGGGTTTTATAAGGGTGATTTGTACAAACTCAAAAATCAAATGCCTGAACAGTGGTGACATAGTTCAAATCTTATATTCACATAAATGACACACTTAGTTGGCTGGCTTTTGAGATTGTTTCTGTTGTTAATTCTACTCAAAGTAAAGTAATCATTTTCAAAAGTTAAAGTTGCATAGATCTCTCAGTATTCATCAGTGTAGTTGCTTATCTAGAGTGAACCTGTTGCTTAGGGCTTGATCTGATATCTTAAGCATTTGTATGCAGATTTATACTTGCTTTATAAAAAAATACAAATACAAAAGTATGATTAAAGTCCTCATATAAACAAACATTTGGGACAAGTGACCTACCCTTATAGAATCACATTGAATTTTAGACAATCTATTTGTGTACGTCTAGTTGTATAATTCTTTTGAAAGAAGTATGAAAACAAGGCAGAATTATCAATAAATGTGCAACCCAACAGCAAGATGCAGCCCCACCCGCTGATTTAAAGTGATCCAAATCAGCAGCATACCATCTAATGCCAGGCACACATTGCTGTAAAATCAGCATATGCCACCAAACCAGTAGTGACATATGCTGACATGCCATCTGCTGCTTTTAGAGTTGGCACGATTTGAGACTTAGCAATGCCAAAGTAATTTAATTAGAGTAGTTTAGAAATGCCTATGTTGTAATTATGTTTCTAACTGTTAAGTTAGATGTAAGAGAACCACTGTTGGTTATTGTTTTCTGGCAAGAAATTAAATGAATTATTTGAGTTATTTCCCCCTATTTGGTCTTACTTTAAAAAAAAATCAAACAGCAGGGTTAGTTTATTTCAGTGTAGTACAATTGTGTTGACAGCTTGTGTCACCTGATGTTGTCATCAGGTGATAAATTAGCAGGAGAAGTGTTTGGTTCACTCGCCTACATTCTTTGCTCCCTACAACTCTGGCTAAATATTTCAGTGTCAGCATGTGTTGCGTAACACAAACCCGTTGAGGGCAAAACAAACATTTTGATTCTGGTTTGTTTCAGCAGCAGAGCTCAGCGTGACATCAACTTGCCTTCAAGGACTACTTGAATTTCTTTGAAATTTCCCAGCTTTTGATGTCCATCTCTCTTTTACTTTTACGTTATGAGCCAACTCAGAGTTTTAAAACAGAATCCAAAGTAGTGTAGCCTGAAGAAAATCCAGCCCTGGTCTTTCATTGATTTCCATATTTTTATTTTCTCATGTCTGATCTGAAAAGTATATTAAGTTTAATCTGTTCTGCTATCTAGAATGCTCAATGCGTGTCATGCTGTATGATTTTTTAAGAAATTGCTGACAAACGTTTTTTCTTTCTCCCTTTCTTTTTCATCTTTCCTTAAGGATTTCCCTCTGCTCCAGCTAGATGATGTGGTGGGTGACCAGTCCAACATCGTTGGTTTCTCCATGTTGAACATTTCCCATCCTTTCTACCTGGATTTCATCAGGAGCCTGAACTTGTCGTGGAAAGAAGGGTGCAACATCAACCCATACCCAGGACCTGCGGTGAGAGACATTCACAGAAAATCTTTCACCCTCCAGCTGTATGCAGACCAAAGATGAACATGGTAGCACTTAATATGATCAAAGACTGATCAAGCTGAAACTATTTAAATAGTCCCTAATGGTCTGCTGTTATATCTGTCTTCCTGAAATTAATACAAGTTATTATAATAATCTTTTATAATAAGATTTCAATTCAAGTACAATTATGTATTTGAGAATTTCAACATAGATAAATTCTGAACACAAACTTTTTTTTTTCTTGTTGCAGCAACCTGATTCTGATCTACATGTTCACAACAAACCATGTTTGTGCTCTATTTCCCCTTTTTCTTTAACATTAGTAACCTTAAAGAAACAACAACATAAGGTAGAAAGTTATAAGGCTTTAAATTAAAATATGTCTCATCTACATAGAAACTCTTTCATCAGCATTATAACTGTGCTGTACTTCTGGATGTTTAATTCTTATGTTTATACACATCAGTCGATTTTAACTTCTTGACACAGACATTTGACCTGGTTTATGTTGACTGTTAAAAAATATGGAAATAATGAGACAAAGCACATACTGTATTATGACCTTGGTCCATCTTATAAAAAAGGCAAAATAATTAAGAGGAAAGTTTGTCTCATATACTGATTTGATTTCATAAATTGGGTCTTCTGTTTCATCGTCCTGTCTATCTTGTCCTACAAATCTCACACACAATGCTTATGTTAAAATAAGCAAGGCACTAAGTCTGCTTGAATGCTAATTAGGAATGTTTATACCATGTTGATGAGCAGAAAGGGCATGTTCTAAAAGTTTGAGACTGATATATGATGAGTAAACTCACTGCAAAGTGGCACATGTGAGCTTGTAGAAACAGCTGTGGTTCCAGACAAAAACCAGTGAGGGCTGCCAATTATTTTTTCTCACGTTCTTTTTTTCCCTTATCTGTCTGTCTCTCATTTCAAACCATTCTTAGCTGATGTCATTAAGCTCTGAATCTATTACCTTGCCAAAAACGCCCTATCTGCAAGCATCTGTCTTTTTTATCAAGCTTTCACAGATTGTACAGCTCTGCCTCTCTGCAATTTATCTGATTCTCTAAGAGTGTCAGTCCGAAAGACAACTGACCGAACAGACTCTGATAGAATCATTCAGTCCCATGAGTTGAATGCAACTGAAAGCAGGTGTGCTTAACTTTTCCTTATTTTCTGCACAAATTCAGCCAAAGCTTGACAACTGTGACATTGCCACTAATCATTTGGCTCTATAGATAAAATTCAACAAATGAGAAACAGAGATCTACAGCACTGCAACCAGCAGTTTCTTCTTGTTTTAAACTGAAGTAGTTATTTGTTCTCTAAAATGTAAACAGCTTTACAACTATAATCAATCAATATGTATGTTATTGCTATACCTTAAACCAAATACAAGAAAAGAAAGACACAACAAAGTTGCATCCATTTTTGTCCAATCTTATTACCATCCTTTTTACCTTCTTTTCTGCCTCACTCGTCTGCTTCCCTTTTGTGTTTGAAGTTTTTCTTATCTCTGTGCTAAAGCATCTTTGCTATTTTGTCTGTGATTTTTGTAGCTGCCAATACATAGATTTTCTTTGTTTTGTTTTGAAGCCACCTTGAACAACTTCTGAGCTATTTTGTGAATGCTCTTCTCTTTGTTGCCACTTCTTTATGTTCTATGGTAAAACGCTTGTTGACTGGAATATTGCTTTCTGACTGACGGTCTGATTTTTTTCACACACTTCAAGCTTCTACTGCCTGCCCATCTTTGCTGTTTGCTGTAAAAGAAGAGAAACTAAATATTGATCAAGTCAATATTTTTCTTCCTCAACAATATCCCGACTAGTTGCTTGCATCACCCAGAAGTAATTTTGATCTATTCGACTGCCTCAGGACCTCAAAGGTTTTGGGAGCTGCATTTATGAACTTTGATCTTCAGCTCTTTATATTGGTTATTAATTGGCGTTACCTTGGGTGATTGACTGAGTCATTCAAAAAAATTCTTTCTTTCTCCAAAGCTAGTTTAGAGTTCCCTTGCTGGAGTAGCTGGAATCAAGGTCTTGCTGAAAAATCCACCAATTCAGATCCAAAGAATGTCTCAGTTATATGAAGTGCGTCGGTACCATATGTTGAAAAACAGCCTCACCCTATGATGTTTTCACCTCCGTAAGTGGCTTGGTGGTGTGTAGAATGTCATTGATTTTAGCTTCATCAGACATAATAATGTATTAATGTGTTTAATTGGCTTGACCAAATGCTTTGCAACCAATTTTAGATGTGCTTCAACGTTCTGTTTTTGCAATAGATGAGTCTTCACAGTTATTATGCATTAAGGCCATTACAGTTGAGTACACTGTTTACTGTTTTCCTGGAAATGCTTTGTTTTGAGTTCAGAAATATTTGTATTAATTGTCATCAGAAGGTTTTGCAACAACAACGTTGCAAAGGTCTTGCGAGACTTCCTATCATGTAGTGCTTTACCTTGGTAATAAGAAACATTATTATATGTTTAAGTTAGTAATAGTCCTGTAATATGAATTTGTACTGACAGGGGGAAGGATATTCCGAATACTGACAAATTCCAGCCGTTTTTCTTTTTTTTTTTTGCTGTCATTTCAAGCCTCTTTTTCTATTTACTTTTTTGTTTGTCATTCCACTTCATTATATATTGCCTAATTTACGGACTGGTTTTTCTGTCTCTTCATCTTATCTGACCCTCAAATGGGTTCAACATGCTTTTGCTTTTTCCATGAATGCTGCCTGCCTGCACACATCTGTGTTTTTCCAATGGTGCCTAAATTAAAAATATAAAATACAGCATTCCATTAAGAAAAATGCATCTCTTACTACAGCCTCAGTGGAGGGAGGTAGATGTGGTACTTTGTCATCTGCAAGACAAAAATGCACACAGACAGTGTGGTGACTTTGCCCTGTCAGTGTGCAACAATCAGTAGAGCCACAAAACATGTGGGCTTCCTGCATAGAATTTCACAGGAAGTCCTGGCAGACCCCACTGAACCAGGATAGATGACAGACTGTACATTACACAGGTTATCTGGCTGAGTGGGTGATTAAACAGAATGTAATCAAGTATGAATGCACCATAAAGTGACTTTAAAGTAATTGCTTTCTGCTTCATGATATGTTTTTTTTGCTTCACCCAATGAAGAATTTTCCGTGTGACAAGTTTTTCTTCATACAAGTGATGTGGCATCATTTACCATCTTTAGGGAGAGAAAAAAAATGTGTCATAATGTGATAGTACCACTGAACTTCTATTGAGTATTGTTGGGATTATTTTTACACTTCAAAGTCTTTCTTTCCATTATTACTTTCATGAAAGCATAGGAAGCGCTACATTGACTTGTATTTTTTGGAGCACTGGTGATTTACTTAATGCACACAGTGCAGTAAAGTAGCTTATTGGAAACTGGTTTGTTTATTTATCTCCAAATATAGTGAAAAGATTTATAGCTAAATAAGACAGCAAGGAATTTTGCTATATATTTTTTTTTCTCAATGCTTTTATCATCATCACAATAAATGCCATGGAATATTGAGCTAAAGTCTCCGGTCCATTTCTTCCCTTCTTATTTTGAAGACTTTAAAACCTTAACTGGAAGTTATTGGTTGTGCAGTTAAATCAAATGTTATTGATGTTAAGCTATTTTATGGTCTTTTGAAGGATTCTATGAAACTGTGTGTATAGATATTGTGTGTTGCAGCAACTTTACAACATTCTGTATGAACTTCTTACTCATAACTTGTATATATTTGTATTTATTTGTCTCATCAAAGCTCTGCTGACGGTATAACTGGGATATTGTAGACAACATAACTTTCTTTTCCTCTTCAAATGTATTCATGCACAGTCAACAGAGATGCAACAATAATTTATTTTATTACTAAGAACATCATCAGCCAACGTGCTTTTCATACACTTTTCAAAAACTTAACAAACCCTTAGATTTAAATGTAACAGTTTGTAAAATTCATTATGGTTTTGCAACCTTGAGCAGGGAAGTCTTGGAATATTTTCTGCAGAATTCAGTTATTAAAATGATAGCAAGAAAGGTGTGTTGTGACTGCAACTTCACAGCACCTTTTTGAGCAAAATAGATGGAAGGGAAAATGCTTACTTATTCATTTATTTCATGCCTAGCTGTCATCCGCCCTGATGTTTGATGCTGTTCACGTGGTGGTGAGCGCCGTGCGGGAGCTGAACCGCAGTCAGGAGATTGGCGTGAAGCCACTGAGCTGCACCTCCCCCCTCATCTGGCAACATGGGACCAGCCTCATGAACTACCTACGCATGGTAAACACATACACACACATTTACTTCACATACTCATATTTCATATGCATGAACCGAGGAAACATAGAATTTCAGCAACCATGTGCGTCTGTCAGAAGCCAAGATAAACTAAAATAAAATACTCTAAACAAAAACTGTAAAATAAATCTGGAAATTTAAATAAACCCTGTAGCTGAACACAGAACAAAAAGAATCATTTCTAGGGTAATTTTTTTTAAATCTCAATGATTTTAGGAGTGGATCCAATGCCTTGCAAAAGGATTCACATGCCTTGAACTTTTCACATTATTGGGATTTTAATGGATAGTGCAACATCAAATAGGACCAAAACACAAAATTTACATCCAGAGCTGGTTTGGGAAAAAAGTTGGTTGAACCATTTCCATTGGACTTATATTTAAAAGAGATAATATATCAGCAGTGATGTAGCATTGCTTTCTAATGTAATGTGGAAATTTCACATAGTTGCTGGAATGCAAAAAAACTAATTTCTTTTGCCATAATGTCGTAAAATATACTTTAGCATGATAGATTAATGTTGTTTAGAGCTAACAAAAAAAACTGAAGTAGCAAAGTCCTGACTTTGTAGACGCTTTATTCTTTTGGGACTTGGTTTTGCACATTGAAATTACATGTTGAGAATCCTGCTGTGCAAAACCAGACTATGCTATTAGTTGTAGTTCTTATCAAGAAACACTTTGAAACTGTATTTAAATCAGTCCTCATGATTCACATAGTATTTTATCCTACTCATATATTACATTTGATTAGCTATCCATTAGCTGTCATTTTCCCTTCATTCAGAGGCATAATGTTAAAGATGTCTGATAGATGCAGCAACATTATTTGATTATTTTACATATGCTTGTATTAGTTTAATGATGCTTTGTGAATTTTCTGTGTGCTTTGATGTCTGTTACTCATGTTTGCATTTTCCACTGTCTTTGTAGTCATCTTCTTTTCTAACAGGAACTATTAAGTTGCATTTCAGCTCGACTTTTTCTTCAGGAGGCTCATAAATTATGTCTATAAATCTTAGTGTTGTAAAATAGTCTGCATTACGTGCTTGTTTTCAACATGACTAAGAGCAAAATAAACGTTTAGATTCAATGTATATGAAGAACTTTTTAGATTGTCTTACTGTTATATCTGTATCTTTGCTTTTTAATATTCATTTGATTTACTGTCATCTTCCTGTTTCCTTGTTTGTATCTGTCTGCCAGTTCTTGTTTTTTCCATCCACTGATGATGCTTCTCCCTCCATATTGTTTTTGTAGCTCACAGTGCATCACTTCATCATCTCTGCCCTGTGTTTGGCAGCAACCGGGGACCTCTCTCCCTCTCTCTGTCTTTCTCGCTCCACTTTTTTTGGGATGTAATTCATCTTGAGTCATGCACACACACACACCCATTCATATTGAATGTGTACTCCACAACACATAACTCACATAAACTCAGGAACAAAATGCATGCTCGGCTGCATGTGTATCACACAAGTCTCACACTTATTTGCACATTACTGCAAGCACCTATTCCAGCAGCTCTGTCACTGATCTGATGTACTGTCAGTTTTCTCAGTTTCCGTTTCCAATAAGCATTTGTTTTGGAGTTTGTGATTACGTTTCTGTGTTTTTTCATTCAATAACATATGAATCAACACGTTTTGTGTCAGATGAAACTGACACAAATTCAAACCAATTGATCCAGTTTCATAAATTATTTGTTGTTTTTCCACATTTCAATTCCTATTATGGCGTTAGATCATGAAAACTGCTGAAATAGTGTGGTACTGCAACAACTGGTTCAATTCAATTCACAGACTATTTCAGTCGGTTTATTTGTACATAAATATTTCAAACGTCCATTAAAAATCAATATCAAAACCATACTAAGAAACAAGGACAAAGAGTAGGAAGGTTGCTCTGATTTTTTCTTTATCGTTCATAGTAATCTCACAGACGGTGTGAAATAAAGTGTGTTGAAACTTTCACCATTTCAGACCTAACTGTTGCTTTTTAAGTTAATAAATTACATTAAAAAACTCTCAAAAAGAAGTATTTGAAGAAATTGTAGCAGCAGGTACAGATTTTGTGAACTGGGGGTTGTTGGGTTAAAGTAAAATTGTTTCAGCTTTTATTGCAAGATCTTTTTTTGTGGAGAATATATTTGTTGTTTTGGTTTATCACAGCCCTATTCATAGGTCATATTTGGAGAAATGATAGCTTTTGATCTGATTTAAATAGATTCAAACATTTGCAAAGCAGTCATAACAATATTTACTTTTTTTCATTGATTAATATCAACCTGTATATCAACTGTTTCTGTAAGCAGAAAGTCACAAATTAGGCTGTTGAACAGTCATCTATCTTTGTTTTTGTGTGATCTCTCATTTTATCAGGTGGAATATGACGGTCTGACAGGCCACATTGAGTTCAACAGTAAAGGACAGAGGACCAACTACACCCTGAAGATCTTGGAGAAACACCCTGCAGGTCATAAAGAAGTAAGAGAACACATATTTTTCATTCAATAACATATGAACAAGGTGGAGATCTTAGCCATTAAGTACATAAACCTGATATTATATTTACTCAGTTTAAAGGAGTAATGTGGGTCTTATCTGTGGTCCATGATCTTTAACTTGTTGTATTGAAAGGTTTAGAGGTGGTAGTTGTCAATATTTTCAACACATAAGACAGATTACATATCTGGTAAAGACGGTTTGTTCTTTTTACTGATTTTGTTTTGACCTTTTAACATTTTTCCTAACACCCTTTACTGGAAATATAATATTAAAACAGTCTGAAAGGTAAGTGACTGATTGCTGTGAGTTTTTGTTAAATATCTCTTTGAAATAATGAGCTCCTTCCTTTTCTTGCCATCTTAATTTTTACAATGTATTGAGCTGACCTGATTAACCCTGAGTGGAAATTATACTCAACATCTTTAGACTAATCAGATGCAATCAACTATGATCGAATCTACTTGACCACTAGAAAGTAAATCAAGCAATAAAATGAAGGCATTTGAGTTGGGGTCAACTTCTTATTGCCCTTCAAAATGCAACTCAAAAGCAATGACTCCTCATTCTACCTAACAAATTGTGCAATGCAGAAGCTTCCAGCACAAAATATTGAGAGTTTACCTATTTAACCTAAAAAAGGTTGTCAGATTAGATTGTGACAACCTTATAATCTGAGTTATCCTTGCAATAACTCAAGGATGGAAGAGCTGTACAGGAGTTTTAATGTAATAAAATATCTGTATGGGAAATTAGATCATTGAAATAAAGTTAGGTTTCCAATTCAAATAAAGTTAGCATTTCTGCATTTCCAATTTTGTGGATTTTTTTAAAGTTAAGGTTGTGCTTAATTCCTCTTTCTTCCCCACAGATTGGCACTTGGTATTCCAACAACACATTGGCAATGAACTCAACTTCTTTGGACCTCAATGCCTCAGAAACACTAGCTAACAAGTCCTTAATTGTCACCACTATACTGGTAATGTGTTACTAAACATACATAATGTGCATCAGCTAGCATGCAATGTCGCATGCTTATGTTTCTCTTCCTTTTAATATGTTTCAGCCAACAGCCCAATATTTTTGTTCTTGGTCTGATAGGAAAACCCATATGTAATGCGCAAGTCCAATTATCAGGACTTCCAAGGAAATTATCAGTACAAAGGCTTTTGTGTGGACATGCTGAGGGAGCTGTCAGACATCCTGAAGTTCTCCTTCAAGATTAAGCTGGTGGATGATGGGTTATATGGAGCACCTGAACCTAATGGCAGCTGGACCGGCATGGTGGGGGAGTTGATCAACAGGGTGAGTATGAAATGGTAGAGAATAAATAGACTGACTAAAAATACCACTTTTGATTTTGCAAGGAATTTCCTTCATTTGGCCTCTTTGAAAGTGGTGCATATTTTTATTTTTGACAAACATTTTGTTCACAAAAAAGAATTTGACATGATAGAACTCTAAACTTTGAGCTGAAAAGCATTTCTGAAAGGGAAAATAAGTAAACAGTGGAAACAGGAAAACAGCTCTATAATTTTCAGATGAAAATCCAATAAATTCACATCAAAATGGGTCTCTTGTTTCCTACAATTAGGAGTCCTTTGCAAGTTGCCTCCAGCTCCTCCACTTCAATATCACTTATTTGACCTGCCAATGTCATCTGTGGTGCTGCTACACTCACCGGCTGATTCTTTTTGGATTCATGCCGCTGCTCACTCTGTCCTCAGCCACCTTCTCTTTAATGCAGACTCTGTCATTCTTTTGGATGGATCCCCTATCAGCTCTTCATTCTCTTTGGCACTCCTATCCCCTCTGTGTTTGCTACATTCTCCTAGACAGCTGCTTTTTTCACTTCCTTTATTAAATCCTTCTATGCTTCACTCCTCTTCTTCCAGTAAAAACTGTCACCTGGGATTTCAGTTGGCGGATACTTTAGGGTCACCTCGAATGATAATGAATGAAAATAACACCAAGATAATATATACTTTCCAAAAGCAAGCACAAAGCGCAGCCATGGTTTTAAGCTGGTTACAAGTGCCTCAGTATATTGTGAGAAAAGCCCATATCTGCAACATGTTGGATTTGAAGTTGGCAAAAGATGAAGTGAAAATTCTCCACTGCTTTACAGCATCGTCAAGTTCAAGTGTGACCAAACTAAAAACATTTCACATTCAAAAGCAACAAATTGAATCAGGCGAAGCCACCACGTACACAAAAACAAGAGCATCCCCAATTGATTTTTCTAACATTGCCTCTGCATTAGTTGTTATGGCAACAGGCAGGGGTGAGGGTGCAAGACGTGGGCTTTGAGTTACTGACAGTGATGGCACTCTTAACTGCAACACAAACGTCAGCCAATTATACAAGAGGTGGAGTGTTGGAAAGCCTCTCAGCTCTGATCAGCAGTCACAGAGAAGCTCAGGACGTATTAAGTGGCTCAGCTGAAGCTCAATTTCCCAAGTTAGTTGTTTTCTCAGTGAAAGTGGTTCACTTTAAGTCAAGTCTAATTAACACTGATTAGAGAATTGTCAGCAATAAAAACTGCAAGAGGAGAAAAAATGATAAGGAGAAGAGACAGTGAGAGTGTTTTGTATTTCTGTGTGTTTAGGAAAACTCTTAAGTTAGAATTTTATTTTAGTTATGGAAAATTAGGAATTACTTAGTTGAAGAGCAACAATTTTAATTGCTTTCTGAATAGTAAATATTGGAAAAGGCTTTAAATATTTTATATTTATAAAAGCCTTTTAAAAGTATTTCTCATAAATGTGGGCAAAATAAGGTTTTGTAAAACAAATGAAAAGCTCTGCAATTTTTTTGATTTCTGATTTTCTTTCACTTGCAGATACTAGTTGTAAGCTGTTAAAATTTTATTTTGAGAATTAACAGGATGTAAATATTTTCTTTTCAAGCCTTCCTGATGTGAATGGTCGCTTATCACTTATGTTAGATGTAGGTCACAGTCAGTAGAAAATTTGTGTTAACTGTTTGAAACAAAAACAAAATGGTTACACAGTTGGCATTTTACACAGTTTTAGTGTTTAGCACAATTAAAGTTTGCAACTGCAAACAGCAGTCTGAGAATTTAGACTGTTTCCTAACTGAGATTTAACTGTTAACATTTCCAAATACTTCCCCACAGACAGAAGCTCAAAGCTCAAATGAATAAAACAGAACAACTGTGCTGCAATATGCCGAATTGACAAACTGTCCTTAAGGTGGGTACAAACTGATATCTTCTAGCAGAACCCTAAAAAGTTTAACACAAAGTAACGAAATGTACAAAAGTTCAAAAAGGTAAAGGAACAAATGAACCAGAACTTATTAGTCCACTCATCTGTTAGCAGCCGAAATGAACAGGCAACATTCCTGCAGTTTTCTTTTTATACGATATGTATAAAAATATATATTTAAAAACCATAAAAGAAAGTTATGTTTCTCTTATGACTTAATAGTAAACCCTCTCACTGATATTCAAATTTAACTAACCCTAAAATCAACTCTTTTTGTGCTGATAAACTGGTTTATCAACAAAACAAAGGTTTTCAGGGGTTCTATCTTTATGTTTCTGCAAATTTTGACTTTTTTTTTGTAAATTTGTATAAAACACTTTTGTTTTTTAATTTGTAATATTGTGTAAAATTTTTTTACACAAAAGATTTACTCACATTTTTGTATAAAATGTTCAAACTCATAAACATTGTATTTAGCGTTACTCAGCTTTACAAATATATGATTTTTGTGTAATGTAAACACGGAGTGGAATGGTTCCCCTCTGCTCTGACTATGGGCGACGGCGTACGGCAGAACAGGAAGTGAGATGGTTCACGCCACCACTCACTGCTTGCTCTGGACAGAGCAGGTTTCACACTCCCAAAGTAAACCTCCTCTGCAAAATACTTAATGCTGGAATATCTCAGTGACCCTCTGAGTTTTATAAACGGGCCAAGAATGGATCTGGGATTGAATCTGTCACTGCTACACCGCAATAGATAGTAAAATAAATTCCCTGGTTCTATGCTACTTGCTTAACCCAATTGCTAACGTTTTTCCGTGTCGTATGTAATGAGCCAATTCGACGCTAAGAAGCTTGTCGGAAATTTACTGCGCTGTAACAACTGTCCTCAACTGTGAAGCTTCACGTGCTGATCCAAACTAGACGGCTGTTAATGTCAATTCAGATGTTGTAAAAGTGGCCAATAAGGACTGAATGGCTTTGTTCTCTTCCTCTGCTGCCATTGCTAAAACTACCGGCAGACTACAATTCTAAGACGGCACAGAAAATTCAAATCATTATTCACAACTTGTCCTTGTGTTCGCTGATTGCCCCAGTAGAAGATCTACCAGAGACGATCCAAGTCATGGGGAAAAAGACCAAACTTTGCTATAAGCAAGAATCTTTTTCAAGCAGAATTGTACAAGAAGGCAGTGGCCAGACTATTGCCTCAGAGCTGCCAGAGGAATTAGTCATAGTCTCTAAGTCCCTATGATAGAGTTACCCAGCTTGGTGGTTCAAGCGTGTGATGTAGCGATTACACAAAAACACACCAGGACCTTCATAGGGTTGTTTTATTCACAGAATTTGTTACACTGAAGTATGCTGAGAGAGTAAAGATCATTGAATCTAAGCTAAGTGTATCAGTAAAAATTATTACAAAACTGAAAAGTCGTTGCTCAGATCGGAAAGGTTTTACCCAATCCATATGTTTGCATGTCTGAAGACTACTCTATATCAACCCTCTTCCTCTCCAAACCTCCTTTGGCTCTTGATTTTGTTATTAACTCACATGTGATAAGTGATTTATGACAAACCACAACCAGCTTAAAGAAGGGCTTGTTATGTGTTTATGATAAAGCTGTTTTATGAAACAGGGAACTTTTCTTCCTCCTATAGTATATCTTAACTGAGACAGAAAAAGAAGAAGGCCAAGCCTGGTAGTGCTCTGTGAAAGGGGTGTGATGAGGAAGCCATAATACATCCCCAAACCTTGTAACCCAGCCTAAAACACTGTGTTACTTTTATCTCTAACCCTGAAAAGATGCTTTAACCTTTGTTTAATTAGTGGGGTTTAGTAAAAAGCCTCAAAAATAGTCTCTGGGTTAGCGGTCCCAAAAATTGTTCTCTTGTGTTTGGAAGCAGGGCCACACACAAACACATAATGGTGATGGTAATGGTGATTGTGGCTGATGGTTGTGTGTGTGTGTGTGTGTCAGAAAGAGAAACTGGGGAACACAGGCGAGCCATTAAGAGGCTAATCAACTGCCTTTTTTCCTTACTAATTATACAGAGCTGTTTCAATTACACTGTGGGATTCCTCAGTTTGAACCCACACACACGCAGACACACAAGCAGGTACCCCTTTATTTAAAATTTGTGGCCACAAAACTGCATTTGAAAGAGCACGCTCTCTCTTCACTCTCTCTCGCTGCTCAAAACATAACTGTCCAACCTAAACACAGAAACACTCCAATAAACTTTGTTGTTTGTAAGACCGAGGAGTCTGATGAAAGTGGGAGAAATTCATTTAAGAAGTGTGTGCTTGTTAATCAATTAGGTGTTAATTAAAGAGCAGAGAGGTGTCTGGGGTCCAGATAAACACTCCACTATGGCTCCACTCTGGGTCTCAGTTGACTTGAACCTTAATGAGATTATCTTTCAATTTTAATTTCACCTTTCTGTCTTCATCCATCAAGGTTAAATCCAAACTTGGGTGTATTGTGGCAGTTTTGGTGTGGGAAAACAGAACTGAATAGGGCATTTTAAAAGAGGGTTTGTCAGGAACCCACTTTAAACTGTGCTTATGTCCCCAGAAGAAAGCTTCATTCCCTGGCTGTGTTATGGATGGATTCAGCTCCCTCTCAGTGTCCAGTCAATATTACCAATTGATAAAACTGGAATACAGTAAATTGAATTTTTTTGTGTCCTCCAGTAGGAAAGAAAATCAAATTTAAAGGAATGTATTGCCAAGATGTGGAAAATGTGCATTTTCCAATTGAATGCTGACCTTTAAGCTCTATTAGGCTTTTGTCCCTTCAGAAGGCACCTTATGAAATATCCAGCTATGATGGGTTAAATATTGCTATATCGAAGATCTTTCTTCTTTTCCCCTTATGCAGCTCTTGCTCTCTGTCTGCTTTATATATATATAATAGACTTGTTGATGAGTTTTGTTAGCTAGTTTTACAGTTCTTTTTGCAACGCATTTGGCGCAGTGGTTAAAGCAAATGCCCCCCACCCCGGGAGAGCCTGGTTCGAATCACAGCCTGGTCTACAGAGCATGGGTTCAAATCAAACTTGGTCTACTACATTTCGTTGCTTGTACTTGTGACATTGCAATGAGAATTAAGTTGAATTATTATTATTATTATTAAAAGCATTCATCTTCCTTTAGACATTTTTCATTTTATTATGTTACAACCTCATTGGGATTTTCTGTCACAGACCAACTCAAAGTTGTGCATAATCATGAATTGAAAGAAAAACCAGACATATTTCTTTAAAACCACAGTTGCATTTTGTGTTATCAGAGAGGCAAGAGGAAAGGCATCGAAAGCCGACAATTTTCTATGTGCAGTTCAGTATTTCAGGGATTTGGTTTACTCCTTGCTTGCTCTGTAGAAGCTATATTATTATTATTATTATTATTACTTATAGTTTCTCTTTGCTAGTCTCTATAGATAGTCTTCCATTGTTTGTTTCACCACCGGTTCTCTGTGGGCATATATTTTTTCAGTGAGGACAGAAAACACTGGTTTTAGCTCGTGTAGGATTGAGCAAAACTGGATTGCAACTGTGATTCATGCAAATGACGGCTTAAAAGAGTTTAGACCTGAATATAAATTCAGAGCATACTTTAAAAGATTTTTATGTTTAAATAACTTTGAAAACCCAGCCATTCATCCGTTGTCTATGCCCACATAAAAGGGTTAAACTGGCTTGAATACCTTCAAAGAACATTTTACCATGTAAAGCTCTGTGTTTATTTCCTTGTTTGCTCTTTAGAAACTGTATTTTTTTTTTGTATAGCTTCTCTCTGCCAGTCTCTATTGATAGTCTTCCACCACCTGTTCTCTGCCTCCAGTCCGCTCACCTTTTATCTCTGACCCCTCTGAGTATATTTCTGAGTTTATGTATGCACATTGGTTTTCTTGGTTTACATGGCAGATCATCAGTGTTTCCGGCTACATTTGTGTCATTCTTGTTTTTTGCTCACTTTTATTTCTGTGCTGGACCTTGTTTTTTTGGGATTCACTTTGGATTTCGGGGTGTGTGTCTGCTCTTCTATTTGTTTAATAAAACATTATTTTTCTTGGCTCTGGCCTTGTGTGTTCGTATACATTTGGGTCCCTCTTCTGCTACCTCTTCATGACAGCAGTAGCTTCATTATTTTTGGTGCTCGCTCCACTGAGGGCAGAAAGAAGAAAGGCCCCATGCTTTTGCATTATGTAAAGTTGAATAGATGGACCAGCCAATTTTCCAACAGATTTCACTGCAGTCTCATCAGCCGGGATGTGAGTGGAACCGAAGCTGGAAACACAGACTGTTTCAATTCTTTTTGTGCCAAATATGAAAGCAAATATATATAAAAAAAGTTGTTAGTTCTGTAAAATCAAGTGCTGCGAACATATTTTTACAATAAAAATGAAAACATTTTTTTGACGACTTGAAAAAAGGCTTAAAAACAGAATATGTAATACATAATTAAGTAATCCCTTAACTTGACTGATAAATATTTTCATAAATACACCTTCTATTTGCTAGTAAAAATAAATAATTATTTATGAATAGAAGATTAATGTTTGCTAAGCAAATTGAACATGGTAGTTTAAGCCAATCCGAAACTACACTCTTATTGTTCAATCATTTACATTTCTTGATTCCATATTAGATATATTTTTACTTCCAGAAAAAGGGCAAATACAGAGTATGATTCTTTGTTTTTAGTCTCAGATTAAACTCCTCTCACTCAAAAACACTGCTCTCCCAATATTTTTCTTCACTTCTTTACTAAAATATTCCATTCAACACTCCATTCCATTCTGTTGTTGACTTGTCCACATCACTGTTGACTTTTTCTGCAGGGATGAAACCTGCTCTCTAAAGTATGTTTTGTTGGGGTATTTTTTTAACTTTCTTGTGGAACAAAAAGGTGGTTGGATAAATGTTAAGGCCAGCAGAATAACAGCGTGTTTACATTCCTGCCTTCTTTAGGGCATGCTTGTTGTGCTTTTGCAATTCACTGCAGAGAGACCCGTGAGCAGAGAAAGTTCAACAGCAATGGGTTTCTCTAAAAAAGCTGGTTTTAGGGATGGAGCAGAGCAACTTCAAAAGCATGAAAAATTTGTTGAGTGGATTAGGACAATTAATATTACAGAGTGAAATAAAGCAAGCTTGCTTTCTTACTTAGCATTTAATGCCCTCAGTTTGTACCAATAGTACCTCAGTGAAAATTCTATTTAATTAAGTTTATTTATATAGCACCAATTCACAGCACATGTCTCAAGGCACATGAAAAAGAAGATTGTCATATTGTTTTATCTAATATAAACCAATGTCAATTAAAGCAGCAAATTAAGTCTGCATAGGCTTAAGGAAAATGCTAAAACTCTCTGCCTGCCTACAGCCTGGGGATTGTTTTTTTTCTCTCTTTTTCCACTATTTGAATTTAACTCGTAGTTCTAGCTTCAATTTCTCTTAATTTATCACATTTTTCTAATCTAGCTCAGATCCTTTTAATAGTGGGTTGCTTTATGCCCTAAAGTACAGAACTGTAAGTCAAACCAAATAGCCGGCCTCCTCTTGATAATACATTTTTCAGATGATTATCATTTATTGTTCAGGCTATAATGTTGTCAAAACTATGATAAACCAAAATGGGTAAGTTGGGATAGCTGTTCTCAATAAAGTTGCTCATGGCAACTAAGGAAAAAATACAATTGCTGCTTTTAATTTTGTATCTGCATGATCAGATGCATACGAGACTCAAATTTCCTCTCGCAGTCTCCATGGTCATACATTTCAATAGTTATTAATAATAGTCCACTCTTTGTATTAGAATGAGATCAAGAGTATGATGAAGAGAGCTGGTTTCTGTATATTTAACAAGGAAGAATAGAGAGTCTGAATTAGAACTCCAGGTAATATTTCACAGATAACATTTTCATGAATTCATTCTCCTGTATGACGACTTTATCCATATTCAGCACTAAGCACACGTACAAAATGTGAATAATTCACTTTAGAAGTCAGATTAAAGGGATGTTAGACAAGCACACACACAGTACTCTAACATAATTCAGGTCTCGTTTTTAGGTAAAAACTAAAAAGAACAAATAAAGTCTGGCACTTCATAGAACTGATTTTGGGTCAATCAAACAGGTGGAGAAATTTTCGTTTTATTTTAATGCTGATCAAGTTTGTTATCAGTTTGTCTGCATTTGTGTCCGGTGTAACCTTCTGTCCTGCTGTTCCACTATTTACGCAATCGGGACAAAAGGCACTTGTTAAGGACCAAGGTTCTCATTGTCCCATGACACCGGCACAATAACAATTCATTGTTAACTCCTAATACATTCAGTGGCAGCTGCACCTTCAACACTGACTCCTCTACAGTAAGAAAATCAATATTTCATTAAAAGCTCCAGAATATGTGCAAAGGTGGTTTAAATGTTTGGGAGTAAAGTGCCAACCCTTATTATGAATCCCATAATGAATTCAGGACATTCAACAGTCAGTGTATCATCTCTGAATATCAGTGGGATAGAAGTTAATTTAAACCTTGCATTGATTAAATTGGGTTTGAAGAAATGAAATGCAACTGAAAATACATTTACTGATTGAAGCTGTATGACGGAGTAACTGAAGTTAGTTTTTAAGCATTAATTTACTTTTCTTCAAGACTGGGAACAGTAGCTTTAACTCCTGGTTTAAAAATTGCCTTCATCACTTGGCAGCAAAGCAGTGATTTCAGAAACACAGTCGGCCTCCATTTGCATTCATTCAGTCATGACACAACGGTTGAGTGATACCTTCAACTAAACAGAATTTGTATTAATCATTTCATCTGACAGCATGATTCCACAAATTAGGCAACATATTTGCCATACAGACTCAGATGGCCAATTATGTCTGATGAATGTATGAGTTGTGTTTGAATAATCAGTGTCCTTACAGAATAAATCTTAGCTTCTGGCATAATGAGCAGAAGATGATCATCCAGGCTGCTGTTTCCTTTTGTTAATATTTTTCTAAGACACTTTCAGAATTGCACTAGTCATGGTGGCAGCATGTTGGGGTAGATCTATTACAAACAGAGTGATTTAAACTTTTTGCAAACTGTAGTTCATTTTTTGGGGGGTTCAAGTGTATGTTGCATGTTTAGATAATTATCCCCCCTTGTTTTGCAAGCTGTGGCGTAGGAAGAATTTTTTCTCTTTTTTTTTTTATGACAATTGCTATGATGCTATGTAACTGGGGACAAAATGTATATTTTATAATTGGAAGCAGCTAATTAGCATCTCAAATGGTGCCTTAACTATGACCCCAAACAGAGGCTTCATGGATGCAGAGCAGGACCAAACAGTAGAGAGAAAAGAGGAGCCGTCCTAATCATAATGGGAGAAAAACAGATCCCTGACTTCAACGTCTCTCTGCCTGGCTTTCTGGCTGTTCAGCCAGAAAGAGATTTAAGGAGAAATGATAAAAACAAAAGAAGTGAATCTGCAGTACTGTCCAACAACTGATGGATGCAGGACACATTTCTGTGATATTTCTTCTCTGCTGACCAGAAATTAAGCTGCTAGTATGTAATGACCATTATGAGACTGTGATACACCAACAATCTTCAGTCAGAGGCCTCTTCAGATAAGTTGCATGACTGACTGCTACCAGATATCATTCCTGCCTACAGCATCATTATCCATGATGACTCTTTGAAGATTAGATTATAGGAGTTGCATCAACATTTAATTTACCTTTAATATACCTTACCTCAAAAAGCCACTGATCAGCCTTCAATTAATTCATAATCTGTTGTGAAACTACAAAAACATGTCAGATGTTTAAGGAGAGCCAATGGGATAGGTTCTTCCAATATTAAAATCTCACAATATTTCTTCACAAAGTGAAATATGTTTTGCAAAGCATGAATTAAAGGTTAGTGTAGCTTAAACTATTGTTATGAACCCCTTATGTATATTTAAGAGTCTTATTTTGCATTAATTAAGTCATTTTGTAGTTGTCATGACAGAGTCAGATAAGCAACATCGCCTGTCAGACTGACTGAGGACACTCGGTTACATAAACCCTGAAGAAGCCTCTGCTATCTTGAAGTCATTTAACTGGCAGCATTTTGTGAGGGGGGAAAAGCAGTGACAAGTTGGCAGACAAAACTATGTGTACCGCAAGTGGCTGACTGTTATCGATCATAAATTGTTGCCCCGAGCTTCCAGTGGATACTAAATTTGAAAATTATTTGTCACAGTTTTAAGGCAGCTGGAGCACAACGTCTAAAATTAAGACAAGATGCATCATTCCAGAATGAACAGATACTTTAAAGCAAAGTTTGAGAGTTATGAAGCATTAATTGAGTTTGTGAAAACACAGAAAGGAAGCAGCAAAATAATTCAATATAAACGTGAGGCAAACTTTAATTGAAGTATATTACGCTGATTAGAGATTGTTTAAAACACAGTTTGTAATTTGTGAAACCTCATAACTTTTTGTGAGGAAAAAGAGGCGACAACCTTTTGAAAATTGAGTTTATTTTTGTTTACACCTTTTCTTATCTCTCTCAAAGCTGTTCATCGCCTGTTTTTTAACTCACCTGTGTAACTCCCTCCATAAATATCGTTTGTTTCACCACTTCCTCCATTGACAGATCTGTTGTTTCCTGTCAGTCCATTTTGTCTTTCTGCTTATTAATGTCCTAATACATCATGGACTTCCAATACACACCTGTGCATGACCGGAAATCCTGACAAATTTCACAAAAAATGTCATCTGATCTTGTGTTCTTCCTTTCATAAGCAGTAGAAAGTTTCAGAAAAAAACAAAGCTCTCAGATTTGTATAATCTAATTGTATGTTAAGAATCCATGATTACTGTTCTGTTATTCAGATTCTGTGACCTGACTGACTGTCTGAAATAAAACATCACTACAGCCAAGACTGTAAAGTATTAATTACCATTAGTATAGTATTTCCTTGTCAATGGCCAAATGATCCTTATAACAACCTCTTGTAAGAGATGAACTAAATTTATTGTTGGAAAATTATTCTTTGAAGATGCAAAGATGAAACTATTTTACACCATCAACTCTGCGGTGGGAGAAAATGTTGGTGTCTGAAGGCAAAAGCTATTAGAGCACCATTACAGAAAACATTGTTTCTGACAACTTTATGTTCTTCCCAAAGTGTTTTCTGGTAATGCAGAATAGTTAAACATGAATGCAATTTACCGGAAGTTATTCTGCTAATTATGTTCATTAGGAAAACAAACAGAGAAAACATTTCCGTAAAGATTATGTTTGTTAGATTTTGCTCTCTTTGCTCTCATTATTTAATTAAGGACTAAACATTTCTGGTGGTATATCACTTTAAAGAAATTTGGTTTAAGGCCTCAGTTCTTGTTTTTTGTTTTCTTCAGTTCAATTATTGTATCTCCTGCTTTTTTACCCAAATATCAGCTTTCCTTGAAGGTACTTGACCCACTTGACTCTTCTTCCTTTCTTTTATGTTGTGTGACTTTTGTTTCTTATTTTCTATGAGACCTCCACTGACACTCTCTGCTATCCCTGTTTTTCTCTACCTTATGTTTGAGATTCTTTATCTAATTTATTTTTCAATTTTGTCTGCACATGCACCACAAGTCACAAAAAGAAGAGAATCTTTTTCCATTTTCGTTCTCCTGTACCTTCTTTCTTCTTTCAGTACCTGGAAGTTACAAATACTAAACAATCATATCTGATATGTTTTGTGTCTTGCCTTAGAAAGCTGACCTGGCCGTCGCTGGCTTCACCATAACCTCAGAGAGGGAGAAGGTAATTGATTTCTCCAAGCCATTCATGACTCTGGGAATCAGCATCCTCTACCAAGTGCATCTGGTGAGCTTGCCTTTACATTTTCAGTTTTGATTAAAGCTGCCGTAGGTAACTTTTTATAAATAAAATGCTTTTTACGTGTTTGTTAAAACTATCACTATGTTGTGACAGTTTAGTATGAGGCAAATAACATGAAAGAATCTCAGATTTTTTTATGAGAATGATTGACAGCACTAAGACTTTCCTCCTGGCTCTGGTTGGTTGTTTCTGACTAGGAGTTGTGTGTTTCTCCTGAAAAGGACCTCCAAGAAGCAGAGGAGCTTGATTTTTCCTAAAGATTATCTGTCTGATGTTACACTGTCGCACCAAAGGAGCAGTTTTAAAACATACTGTATGTAAAAACAACATGTCGCTTATAAAGGTTAGATACTTAGATTTAATGTTTACTTTATACCTCAGTCTCAAAGAAAGTACTCCTGGGGTTCACAGTGGAACGGAGCCACACAGTGTAAATCATGGTGGTTAGGAATGGCTTCACTCCACTGGTGAAGTGTGCAGCGGATCAGAGACGCATTCGGTGTAAATCCAAGGTCACACACTTTCTCAGTTTCTCTTTTGTTGTTGCTCTCAATGTCACTTTCATTTCAAGGCAAATTCACTCTTGAGCTTGTGCTTCCCTTTTCAAGCTTTGGAAACCCCTTGGTGAAAACCCATGTATTAGCTGCATCGCAGTGTTCAAAGTGTGTGAAAAAAGTATCAGCTTATTGTTCCGAAATACAACACGATACATAGTTATGTTTTAGTGAATTACTATGTTAGAATGTCTGCATGTTTCTGCTGTTGCAGCAACACATGTTGAATAAGGTCATTTTTACATTTACCTTGCAAAGGAACTATTACTCCTTTAACTTTTTCATGATTTGTCATAATAAAAAAAAAGATTTACAATTCAAATAGGAGATGACACGATTAGTTTTCCTTTCTATATAAAGCCTTTGTGGAAGAGTGACAAAAAAAGCATTTGTTGGAAGCAACGAATAAGAAGTATCTTTTCTTTTTCAACTAACTGTGTAAGGAACCCAACCAACATGTGAAAGAAGGTGCGAAGCTGATATATTGAACAGAACAAGCCAAATTGTGCCATTCATGTGCTTTTTCTTCAGGGAAAGGGAAACCGGCCAGAGCTGATGAGAGGAGGGAGGGACTGACAGTAAATAGAGACAATCTTGGAAAACAATCAAAAAGTACCTTTTTGGGTCTGCAAAACAGTTAGCAATGGGCCACATGTTGATCCTTCCAACAAGACAACAATCCTGAACATACAGCCTGATCTGAGGCTTTCTACTCTGGAAATCATAGGATTGTCTTTCATCAGTTTCCAAATCAAATTAGGAAGTAAATAAAGAACAAATAAAGTTTAAAAATGTTAGAGTTTCCAGACTCCATTCTGTATTCCCTTATCTAAGAGAAAAAATAACTTTTTAGAAACATAGATATGATTTCTGATATTGATTGGTAAAGAAATAGAATAATATTAACAATCTACTTGCAACATCAAAAATAAGTGTATAAGCATTTTCTTGCATTTACAAAGTTTGCACACTATAAACATTGAAATATTGAAGTTATGGTAGTTTTGTCCTTAATATCAATTTTAAAGTGAAATTTATTAAGTCCACTTTTTTTCATCACGCCAGCAGAGTTGGGACTAAAGTTCAACAGACTGGAGCGTGGAGTGTCTGCACCTGATATCATTTTATGTCTGCAACCTCTCTGTGTGTTTGGTTTGAGGAATTCAGAGGTAAAAAAAAAGAGCTGCAGTTGAATCAGGAGCTTCCTTCTCAGCACGAGCTGTGCTGCTGGAGGCGCTGACAGTCGCTCGACCGCTCGGGTCACAGTCAAACTGAGTTTCCAACAAAGCAACAGAAAGTATTACTACAAACACAGACGAAGCAGAGGCGGGGTGCTTTTGGGGGGCAGATCAGATGAAAGCAAAGCTGAAAACACAGATAGAGGGCATGTTTTTATTTATTTTTTATGCAGGGAAGGTATAGAGGCAGGAGCTGCTGCTTTAGATTGTGAGTTTTTAGCCTCTGATGGGGGATGGTTGACTTGGGCTTCCTGACTAGAATCTAAAATTTGGGTTTTCTGCTTCCCCACTTCCTGAGTCTGACAGACCTGCAGATTCAAGACATGGGATTTGTGACACTTCTGAAGTTTTCAAATGCTGCATGCTTTTTATGTGCAAAAAAAGATCTTTTGAAATTTCTTGTGGGATTTTCCTTTTTATTCTGTTTTTCAGTCATCACTTATGTTTACTGAAGACAGATATAAAACGATTGCAGTGAATGCTGAACCTTTTATCTTTATTCATGTTGTTGTTTTCATGGGTTTGGCTCCAGTGTTATAAAGAACATAATAAACTTATGTTTTACGCTATGAAAACTGCCCCCCTAAAGGAAGCAGCAACATTATTATGTTTCCATTCAATGCTTGGAAATTCAGATTTATTCCATATTCATGGTAACATGCTTTTTACTTTCACCTCTTGTTACATGTTATTTATTTCACTAGTTTCTATCTAAAAAATAAAAAAGAGCCAAAACACTTAACATTTATGGCATAAATTTATTGACAGCAGTTTCATTAAAAGACTCCAGTAACATTTGGTGCTTGAGTAAATAATGAGAAAAAAGAAAGCAAAATCTGACTAAAATAATCTTTACACAAATGCGTTCTTTGTTTGCTTTCTTAATGAATATAATTACCAGAAGAACATTCATTAAATTAATTAATGTTTCACTATTCTGCATTAAAAGAAAACACTTAGGGAGGAGCACAAAGTTCTCAAAAAATGTTTTTCTGTAATAAAAATCTAGTATTGTCAAAACTAAAAAGAAAAACAATTTTAAGGTTATAATGTCTTAAAACTAAATCTGGCAAACAACAAGAATCAAAAATAGACAATGTGCATTTTGTATTTTTATGTATTGATTTGATAAGTATATTAAAAATGAAAATGACAAAAAATGTGTTGACATTTATATTCCTTAGTAATTATTATCAGCTACATTAAGACTAATTGATTTTTGCATAAAAACAATAAAATCGTACATTTTGTATTGTACATTTGTTAAGATACCGTCAAATTGTGGTATTTTAATTCAAACTGATGATTCTGTCAGAAATTCTTGCCAGTCCGTGCATTTTGCATATCTTATTTTTTATGAACTGGAATAATGCGGCTCAGTGTGTGTTTACCTAAACAATGCAGCAGTTTCTCATTTACAGGTGAAGCAAAATGCAGCATCAGCTCTCCAACAACTCCACCGAGGGAATACATCACACCAGTCCTGCTTAAATTATGCCTGCTCCCCCTTTGATTAAACATTTTATCGATTACTTTTAAATCACTACAAGCTCGTCCCCCCTCTTTATTTTGCCTCCACTTCCTTCCAACTCTAAGGCTCTTATTATGCCCTAGAATCCTTAAATCAGAGAATCAATTGTTGTTTAAAGCGCCATGGCTCACACTGAAACAGAGGGCAACCGTGATTTTAGTGTTTTAGATCCAAAACAATAAAAACATAGACTGTAGTTACTATAGCTGCCACATTAAAAGTAGCTTTTTAAGTTAGGTTATTAAAATATTATTTATTTGGAATTAACAATCTGGTTCTCTTCTGTATTTTGCTCATTTAAATTTCTGTACCCAAAACTGGTAGAAATAGGCCCCAGGTCCCCTGTGGCCTTTAAAAGAGAAGCTATCGACAATGAATGGCTGGATGGATTTAAATCTGGGCAACAAACTCTATGAAGAAACTTCTAACATTTACTGAGGTCACAGTGCCCCAAGGAACACTCAAATCATTAGTGATGGGTTTTGTGCTCTTCGTCTGATTCTAGCCACAGTCGAGTTTTACAGAAAGCTTTTGAACTTCATAAGTGCTACAAATTGTTACATTTTCAAACGCATGCCTTTTTAAGCTAAAGTGAATTCAGTCAGCTCAGATTTTCTACACTCCACATTCTGAAAATAAAGTCCATAGTATATTTTAAAATAAAAGTAAGTTTTTCTTTTTCTTTTTTTTCTTTTTTTTATTTAGCAAGAAACAGCAAAAAGCAAAAATAAATAAAAGCCACTTGGCTCAATTTAGGCCTAAAGCAAGCAAAAATCAGGTGCAAAAATGAAAAAGGTTCTTTTTGAAGCGTCTCTACCGAAGAGGCTGATGCAATACAAAACAATAAAGCTGCAAGCTGCTTTGTAGATGGGCTCCTGTCTTCTTATTTCTTGGAGCTTTTAACATAAAAGGTTGAAAGGGGGATTTTCTGAGAAGACCATAATCAAAAGTCATGTAAGATTCCTCTAATCACTCCCTGGTCAAGATGCCGAGTTCCTTGAAATGAAGGATTGGACTAAAAAGCAGATGCAGAAAAAGGGTTTATGCCTAATCACATTAAAAGTGTACTGGACATAGAGTTTATACAACTATCCTGCAATACCTTATTTATATCTGTAACATATGTTAACTTTGCTCATCATCTGAACAAAGTTAACAATGAAAGATTTAATCTGTTTGAAAAGTAAAATAAGAAAAAAAAAGCATTTACTATTTTTGTTTAAACAGCTTTCTACAAGTGATGTTAATTTAAACAGAGCTGGTACACAAACACACATTTATGTTTCCTTTATTTCCCTTCAGAATTGAGTTGTGATGTCATGATTATTGTTCTAAATATCACTTCAAGTCATTCCTGATTTATCAGTCCCAATCTGATCACTAAACATCATAAAATAAATGTTATATATAAGTTTTAAAACTCAATGTCCTTAAAGCACAGTAAGATAATACCCTACATTTCATCAGAATTACATCTCAGTCTTTATTCAGTTTCTTCTGTTGGGCTTTCTTAATGCATTTTCTTTTTCTTTTTTTGCTGTCAGAACCAGACTTTCCACAGGTCAGCTGTTTGTGAAGCTCCACATGTTGCATAATGCTGAAGATATTAAAGAGATCAATACTTTCAAATATCTTGGTTCACCGTAGACAAAGAATTAAACTTTAGTTTTCACCTTCACACAAAAACATGTACAACAATATAGATTGTAGTTACACACAAACTGAAATCACTCTGTTACCCTGTTCAACCCATTCTACTCTACTGCTCTCCCTGTTCCTTCAGGATACTGTCACCACCAAGAAAAACAAAAATCTAAATCTCACACATTGCATCCAGGATTGTACACCTTCACACTCCAAGTCTAACTCACACAAATCACACAGTTACCATATGTTCACCATTTCAAACAGTCCTGACCGTCTTCTGAACCGGTACTTCACTTTACTCCCATCTGAACACAGATACAGAACTCTGGGCTGGAAAAAAGGACCATTTTAAGAAAAGTTTTGTCCCCTCAGCTATCATCACATTGACTTTATCAGCTATCGTCCTGTGGCAGTCATTCATTTCCCTGTCTTTCTTGTGATATTATGCAGATGGGGAGGTAGAAAAACAGAAGGAGGGATGAATGTTATATTTTCGATGTGGGACATGTTGGGAAATGTTAATATTGATGTGTATGTACTAATGTTCCACTTTTTCTGAGATGCCTGTTATTTGTATCCACGGATTGTAATGGCATGTGAAAAAGATTATCCCCGTGGGATAATAAAGACATCTATCTTAATATAAGTTGTTAGTAGTTCTCATAGCATATCTCCACAAGGTTACATTTAAATGTGTAAAGACAAATCTTGCAGAAAAAGTTACTTTCCTGCTTCGTGAACTTAATTTGATTTGAACATCGTAGAATGTAATAACTGTGTCGCTCCCTTTTCCACAGTGTGATAATGGAGATATGTGAGCAAAACCACAGAGTTGTAGTAAGTGAAGGTTTTTTTGTGCAGAACTTCCTTAAAATGGAAGTTCTGCACAAAAAAGGTGAAAAATGTTTAGAGAACCAAGATTTTTTAGATGAAAAATGTAATGTGCACTACCTTAATCACATACCAGTATATGACAGGCAAACACATGGACACACAGGACAGGCAACCATGCACATGCAAACTTAGACCTTAAGACAATTTAATTTAACAGTTTTTGGAGTACCAGGAGAAAACCCAACGATGCACAGAGAAAACATGCAACTTTAAAAACAATTATTCAAACAATGTTTCGAATGAAAACAGGATATCCAGATTATCATCACTGATTACTATGTTGAATAGTTTTTGTCATATTCTCATAGGAAAAGATAACTCTTTTTTTTCACCTTCTTAGTGTAAAGTATAAAAGGGAACCTTAATCAGTTGGAACTGTGGAAAATCACATTGTGTACCTTTCAAAATTCTGCATCTTTCGGACCAAGGAATGGAAACTAAATGGAAAAACAAAGCTCTTGTCTAGCAACAATTAATGATGATAGTCATTCTTTTAGTTGCTATTATCATTAAAAGATTCACTTCTGTCTCCTTGTGGGAAGAATTATAGTGGCTGCATGGTCCCTGTCTGCAGATAATGTACATCTGCAGCTCATTAGTATGCACCTCCACCATCTGTCCTCCATGTTTGATCCAGTCCACAGTGACAGCATCAGTTTATTGACTCAGTGATCAGTCAGCTGCTTAATGTGTGTACAGCAAAGCCCAGCTCACATAGTAGTGTCCCAGCTGCATTTTCTTAAGTGTTTATTTAGAGATTAAGTTGACCGAGAGCACGTTTTTACTCACAGTTACGGCCTGCGGTGGCAATTTATGCTCACACTGATGCGCTGTGAGAGATCCATCGTCTCAATCCGTGGCGGGAACTCCTGCCTCCAGGATGAGTCTGGACTGGAGGATTTGAACCATAAATTCACTTTGTTAAACACCAAGCTGCTCCTTCTGACTGCACAACCCTGAGTAGATGAGGTGACAGGCCATGTTGATCTTGGCACACATATTGGCAGGGTCGTCTGCTAATGGACCACAAGGCAATAGTAACCTCAAGATTTCTATTGAACCTTTTCTATTCCATTAAGATTTTTTGTGTGTTCAATTTTTCAGTGTCGACTAAAGTTGAGAAGTTGAATTTCCTTTCTCAGCTGTTTGGAATAATGATAAACTAAAGGCCAAATGAGCCTCACTAATAAAAGGGCTTAATCATACTTCATTTTGAATCATCGCCACAGAGTTTTTTATACACGCTGTGTAATCCTCTGGGATAAAGCACTATAAAAGGTGTGAAAAATGACAAGCACCTCTGTTGCTTAGCAAACCATGTCCAAGCTGTCATATATATTTGGTGTGCATTAGGTTCGTTGCACAGGGACAAAGCATTTTGAGTGACAGACTCAAAGCGTTTGTCAGCCCTGTGAGTACCTATTGCTGCTAAAGTTAGCATGAGTTTAAGAGCTTTTGATTTGTGTTGAGGCCAATGAACAGTTTGTTTTATGTAATCTGAAATGGATTTGATTCTTTTTCATTCAAAATCTAACTTAGTTTCATTTTTCGAACCTGAATGAAACAGAAATTGCTTAAAATACAATCTTGATTTTTATGTAAACTTGTTTTCCTTCGGTTTGTTTATTTGTTTGGTATTAGCTTTAACCCTTTAGATTCAAGTAAAATAAATTAGAATATAGAGACTAGCAGACTTGAACTAGATTAATTTACATTATTCAGATTTTTCAATACAGTTATTTTGTTTTACATATTTAGCCTGTTAACAAGAACAACAGAGACCATTCAGTTATTTTCAAAAAATATTGTTTAAATCATGTTTTGCCACCACAAATCCAATACTGTGTATCAAACTATTACCTTCATCCAAATTAATATTAAAGTTGTTGAAATACATATTTGCAGAATAAATATAATTTTGTTGAGAACAAATGCTACTTTTCCTCCAGTTTCCATACATCTTTTTTTATCCTGTTGCTTATTTGTCTTGATACTTGCACACATTGTGTGATTTCCAAATTCATAAAAAACTGGAACATGTTACACATTGTGAGCTCAAAATGATAAAATCTTAACAGTAACCAATTCTAACTGTATTGTGTATGGGAGATACCAGACTGCAGAATTTGTTGCTACAGCAGAATCATCTCAGATAAACCTGGTCAAGGTATCAGTCCAACAATACATAAGCAGCTAGTTACAGATTAATCTGCCTATTTTTAAAACCAGATGCTACAAGAAGAGAGAGAAGGAAGAGGAGCAAGAGACAGTGCAGAAAATCTCATAGCTGGGCAAAAAACATCAGTCACACTGCATGATTTCCACTCAAAATATCTGACATGCTTGATATTTGTCACTGCTTAATATTTTTTTCATCGCTCAACTTTATTCTGAAGAGTGCTAAATTGCCAATCGGTGCGTCTGTCACTCTGAATAACCACAGACCACTGATTTACCCCCACAACCAGAAACTTTCTTCTAATTTTTTCACAACAAAAGATTTCTGCTGAAACAGCTTTAAGGGTTTTTTCTTGGTTCTAAACTTGAGGACTACAGCATGCAGCATGTTGTAAAAGTGATGATTTATTTATGTGATCATAACATCACAGAAGTCATCAGGCATGGGTTTTTGTTTTATGAGTTTAAATGAAAAGATTAAGCAACAGAATAGCCTATCAAGCTGTAGTCTGAAGCTGCTTGTGGATTCAGTGCTTCACATAAAATATTTCTCTTCTAGAAAGTTATGAATTGAAGTGCTAAAGCTTAAAAATAGCCACATCTGTCTTGTATGGATTCAATAACAAAGTGCTCTACCATATTCTTTTTTGCACAGTGTTTGTTCCAGCACTGTAACACATTCAGTGAAGAATTTTACTGGACTAGAATCAGGTCTACTGAACAACAGTTTTTTTTATTTATTTATTTATTTTTTTACTTGATAGCATTGCCTCTCTTGCCGACATCTAAGCCCTATATCACTCACCCAACACACAATGGGAGAAATTGGGGCCTTGAATCTTTTTGTAGACTATTTAGCCTGGAGCTTTTTAGGACTGGTGCTGACTTTACTGACACTCGTTGATAGCATTTAGCAGACTTCACACAGTTAAAGCTTGACAGAGACATTAAAGGCTTTATATCACATCTCGCAGATAAGCTGAAGTAATCTTCGCCTGAAAAGCACACCCTGAGGTGGAGAATAACAGCAGTTTACTGTTGGGCTGATTTCAGAATTTTATTTTTCTATTGATGGCAACGCCAACGTCTGTCAGCTGCAAACAGATTTCTGATATTTCATATGGCTGCCGAGCAGCTGGGACTCTTTAAGCTCTTGAAGTGGAGGGCCCACAGCTGTCCTGCTTGTTGGGGCTGCTACTGTAGAATGCCGCTGATATGTGGGCTCTGACTGATCAGATTTCTGTTTTATTTTACTTATTTATTTTTCTTTTTGCAGGGAAAAGATTCTCGATATAACTATAAGGTCTGGTTTCCTACCTTGAGAAAGAAACACAGACATTTCCAGTACTAATGTCAGCATCCACAGTTCACATTTCTAAATAAGTATTTTTTTCTAAGCTACCATATATGAATGATCAGTTGTTCCTGAAATGCTTGGAAGCTGAAGAGATACAGCAGCACATTGCACCAGCCTCCTGGTTGAATAGCCTAAATAACATTTAAAACAATATTTATTTTGTTGAGCTTATGTGTATATTTATTAAATAATTAAGCATCAAAAGTGGCTTTTCAATTGAAAATGTTTTATTTTGTCAATACATGGTTTTATATGACTAAAATGTGATTTGTTTTGATTAATTTCAAACCCTGCAATTTAATTTAAGCAGCATAAACTAGAATTTGAATTCAATTTGCAGCAATAAATAAAGTTTAACCTTTTAAAGTTAAAAGTTATAAGTCACGTTTTAATTAAATTAAATGCCATCTCTCTATTTTAAGTTACACTCTTCCATATTCACAATAAATTATACCTTTTTTCAGATGTGTTTTTTTTGTGTACTGTTTAAAAAGCAAAAAAAAAAAGTTCTTTTTTTTCTATGTGCAACATTTCAATTAACTCACTGTAATTTCTTGAGCAAGTCTAAAAAGAACAAACAAACAAAAGCAAGTAATTTAATGTTTGATTAGCTGTTTGATTTGCAAAGTAATCAATTCAATACATTTGTGTCTGGCAGCAGATAATCTGATTTATACACATTAGAAACATATACAGAGACATGCAGCATGTGTCTACAAAGCTTATGAGCACATTAAAAGATTGTAATCTTTTTAATTGGCTAAGCTCTTGACTGGCACACACATTAGTGAAGACATCTCCGTGTTTATCAGCACCCTTGCCCCCTGGTGCTGAACAGCCTGAGTTAATTTTTACTTCTGCTTCCAGTTCATCAGCACTCATTGTGTTGTTGCTCCCCTATTCAAGGAATCTGAGGGACGATATTGTCTTACTCTGTCTCTAAGTTATTTTGATGTCATCAGATAAGGAAGATAAAGTTTAGAAATTACTAAGGTAGAAACCAATTGTAAGGATCTCATTAACCTACCCTTACATTTTTCTCTTCCATCCAGTGGGATTAAATTTTATTGTAAATGTGCTGGTTTTTATTCTAAATGATTGTAGGTCATAATCAAGGCGGACTTCAGTCAGACAAAACAACTTTATGAGACTTAGCCCCAGCACTGCTTTCTTTGAGGCTAAGCACATGAAGGTAAAGTAAGAGGGGAAAAAATGCTGTCAATCCTCAGAGCGTTTCTTTGTGTTTCTCTTTCAGGCTCGAAAACCAGGTTACTTTTCTTTTCTCGACCCGTTTTCTCCTGCTGTTTGGCTTTTCATGCTGCTGGCCTACCTTGCTGTCAGCTGTGTTCTCTTCCTCGCCGCCAGGTATGACGCCTTTCTAATGATTTCACTTCAGAAAACATGATACTTTGCACATTTTGAGTTTTGCCTCAAAAAGCCCATTGAAAGAACTTTTCAATGGGCTTGTCTTACTGGTTTCTCAAAAGTTCATTGCTAATCACGATAACAAAAAGAAGTCTAAAGCGAGAAAAATAACCTTGAATGTCAAAAACCAAACCACATTCCACTCGGAAAAAGAAATGATTAGGAAAGTGGTGTTAGATTTTGCTTTCATGTTTTTGTGCCTAAAAATGTTGCAATTGCACCCATTAAGCCAAAGAATATAATGAGAGTTTGGTAGCTGTTTAATGACGCTTCAAGTTTTTCATTTTTTGTACTCTTCTGTGAATCAGCCTTCGTCCTTCTGCTTCTGCTTTTTTGACGTACTGAAATATTTAAAATCATCAAACAAATTTTAATGGAGCATTTATATAATAAGTGTAATAATGATTACATTTATTTGTGAAATTGATATCTAAAACATCTTTGTCTGAGTAATTGATTGTTCCCATGTTAAATTGTGAAATAACTGTGCAAAACCAATTTTTTTGCTTCAGTGCCATCAGCCATACCTGATAAGCACCAGACCTATAGAATGAATATATTACCACAATATGAAGTAATCTAAAATGCCCCAATCAAAAAAGAAATAAATAATACATACAAAGAGAAATACAAAGTTAAAGATACATATTTATACCTCTGGAAGGGGTTAGAAAGCCCTTTCTAAGGCTTTAGGAATCCAGTGAACTACAGTGAAGCCACTAGAAAGGAACAGAGGTGAACTTTCCCAGTGGCAGCACCACAAAACTTATTGTACAGCATGTGAATGACTTATCTAAGAGGTCAGTACAGGACCCAGAGCAACATCTAAAGCAATGAAGGCCTCACTTCCTTCAGTTGATAGCTCATAATTAAAAAATAAAAACAGAGAAGGGAAAAATGGAATCCATTTGAGAGCTGAAAGGCAAAACAACAAAATGATCTCAGACTTCAGGAAAAAATTTCTGTAGACTGCAGAGAGAAAAAGTACATCATACTAAAATTCAAATGTAAGTTTTAGTATGCTTACATGTACTGCTTTGCTGCTTCAGTGGTTTTGGGTCAGAAATGACCATCAGTTTATGAGCTTAATCTCTAGTATTTTTGTGTTAAGGCTGGAAAACCTTTTCTATTTTATGAAAACTTATTTTCTGATATATACTTGATTGTTTTTTTTTTAACCAAACAATTAATCTTATGTGATAATTTTTTTACCCTTGATTTTCACCATAGAAATAAAGCTTTTATAAAAATTTAACTGAAGAAAATACTTCTTGCTATATCCTGCTTTGTCAGTCTGTGGTTGAAATTTTAAATATTTGAGTATTTCTATGACTACCCTTAAAAGATTAATACATGACAGTCTTTTTTCTGATGTTATCTCTGTCTAATGTCAAAATGTGTTTGATAAACATTTAAATAAAACAAACCACTGTTTTATATGGTTTGAATGTGTTAAGTCACCCTATTATTTGACTATAAACTTTTTGGAAAAAAAAAATGTCTAAACTGATCACCAATGTATCCCTTTTAATATAGTTTTGCATATTTCCTCTTTTTCCTTTAAGGCTCAGTCCTTATGAGTGGTACAACCCTCACCCATGTTTACGGGAGCGGCGGGACATCCTGGAGAACCAGTACACACTGGGAAACAGTCTGTGGTTCCCAGTTGGAGGCTTCATGCAGCAAGGCTCAGAGATTATGCCGCGGGCCCTGTCCACCCGCTGCGTCAGCGGAGTCTGGTTGGTACCAAGACAGTAACATGTTTCGTTGTCGACATTGTTCTTAGTTGACATTCATTACAGCGACTTATTGACCTAAAGCTGCAAGTTATATTTCTGTAGCACTATTAGCTCTTCTTGACAGGCACTAGACAGGAAATGGTCAGAGAGCGAATTGGAGAAGACTTGCAGCAAAAGTCTCGGTTGGGGCTCAAACCTCAGATGGTCCGCTCTACTCAAATTTAGGAATATTTTTGGCTGATGTAACACATAAGTAAACCTGCATTGGCATTTTGACTTATTTGATCTGTCAAAACATTTCCACGTTACTGATGCAATCATTTAATAGTCCCAAACACTATCTGGTCTGAAAACAAAAAGGAAAATAAGAAGTTTATTTTAGTGACATAAAAAAAGAGGGGTAGATGTCACTTTTATGCTTTTTAAATTTTCAGAAACTTTACTGACACATTTACAATTATGATTTTCAAAAATTAAACCTTTGATTAGTCTCACCTACTTTTTTGCAGTGGAAAAAAGTAGGTGAGACTGCATCTGAGACTAGATGCATTTTTGACATCTAGTCTCATATGTTAATGTGTAATTACAGTATCAATGAATTGTCCAAAATTTCTGCTTTAACTTACAGGGGTAAAAACTGTTCTTTGGACAAACGTCTTTTGTCTTTGTATTTCATTTGACATTTCTCAAGGCTGGAGCAAACAGAGAGGGTGTCTTTGACCTATCCTCTTTCCAGAACCTCACTAACTTATTCTTCATTCTTTTTTTTATGGACTACCCTGGAGTATTGCAAAATCTTTTGTTATTCCAACTAAAAAAGTGCATAGTTTCAAGTTAAAGTTCCCGTAATGTACAGCAAACACAATATATTTACATTTGTGTTGGTAGGAGCAAAATAATATTTTTCCACTTTGCCTCTGAAGCAGGAACAGTTGCTATGGAAACTCTGTGATTCCATGAACCCACTCTTCACATTGAGTTTGGAAATGTTAATTTTGTAAGGTATATAGTTTATCCAGAACTCAAATGTACATACTTATAATTCTGAGATTATGCCACCACAATAAAAAATGAATCTTAATAAAAGATTGTCTTTTAAGGTGTTTGCACATCTTTTCTATAGGTGTAGAGGATAATAAGTGTCATTGGATCAGTATTTGAAGAGTCCAAGCATCCATATTAATTTTACTCACCAGCTTCTGAACATGAAATAATCACAACCTGAGAAACGTAAAATGCTCACAACACGTGGAATAGGAAGCAGAAATTAAGTGCTCTTTGTGTCTTGGAAATTATATTGAGAGATGTGTGTTTTCTCCGGGCATGAAAGGTTGATACACAAACATGTCGCAACAGCTTGCAATTATTACACAGAGAGCATTTGTCATGTTTGTTTTGTGTCCTCTGGAGCTGAAAACCACTTTGACTGCCTCACACCTTGAAACAAGTGAACTGGCAAAATTATGCCATCATGTAATCTCACTAAAATGTCATTGCTCGTAATAAATCAAAATAACTGTTTCGGGGAGTAAAAATCCAGAAAAATATTAAGTAATGTCTAACATTTGCAGTAATATTTGTCGATGTGCTGGAACAAAGTGGTGATAATAAATAGCATCTCCTAGTGGTCATTACCGTTATAACATGAGTCAAGGAGGAATTAAAGACAACAAAGTTGCCCCAGAAAGCAAGGAAAGAAGGATAACTGATAAGAAACGCCAGAGCAGACCTCCATATTGCTCGTCCTTCTCTCTCCTCCCATCTGCCCATCCCTTCCTCTTCAGCAACATTAGCTGAAGGTGAACAGATGGTATCGACTCTAATGTGAAAATGATGATGTCAGTTTTTCCTCAGGTTTTCATTTCCACTCCTCTGATTCTATCCTCTCTCTAATTCAAGCTAGTTTCTATTCCAAACTTTTAGCAAAAAAAGTTTTCTGACAGATTATTAATGATCTCTCAGTAGATGATATAAAGCAGACTCTAGTTTTACCTTTTTGTGTTGGAAAACTTTTTGGTTTCCACTTTTAAAATCTTTAATCTGAAAAAAGTTAATTGCATTTTCTGTAGAATTGTTTAATTTTCTCCAAATTGATTTTATGTTATTAGAATCCTTTTGGGGTTTATGTTATTTTTAAGGGACATTGCAGAATTGTTTTTCAGAGTTTTCAGTCAGTTAAAAAAATTTGGTTTCTGTTTGTAATTAGCATTTTGGATTGAGTATCATGGACTTTCATATCTCTCCTCCCTCAGTCCCAGTAGCGGCAGCTAGACAGATGGTAGAGCGATACTGGAGGGGCTGGAGGGTCCATCGACGGATTTTCCCTGACAGCGCTCTGCCTAGTCTGGCACTTAGACTCATAAAAGCTAATGATAGCCGTGGCACAAATTGCAACATCCCGAGGTCTGTCTCTATATATCTGAGTGGCTTGTTGGCTGGCGTGTCCACGTTGCATAATAATTAAAAGAAATGGAACAATGGAGAAATTCAGTCTTGTCCATGCTGTAAAGGGAAAGAAAAACAAAACTGATGCTTGTAAATTTCCTAACCCTTCAAAACTGTCTTATAAAAGCAGTTAATTAAGACAGGGCCATTTGGTAGATGAGTCTTCCAGTTTAGTTCCGACTTCAAAAGGCCCATAAGCTGGTTTTGACTTTTCCAGGAAAGGCTTACTTTGAGAGTCCCAGTAAATAACTTTTGCACCTGCTGTGTGAGTTTCTCCCCAGCTGTTCAGTTTGTCTCTTTCATTCATTTTGTTTCACCTTGTGCTTCAAAAGGTTAAATTCTGCACACGTTGACTTTGGTTGAACTCGTCCTTCTGTCTGACTCTAATTAAGCTGCTTTTCTCACAGACTAAAATGTTTGTCCACTTACCTTAAGATGGTATAGAACTGGTTTGTGCTGGCTTTAGAAATAAAAGAAATCAATGAAAAACAGTGTTTATATTTTATTGGGAGTTGATCTGCAGTGCAGTCTGTAGCTGAGGTTGCGCAAGACTTTTTTTGTTGTCTGTCATTTTGACAGACGGGGCCAGAAGAAATCCAATAACATATTTTCATTTGTCAATTTTTAAAATGATAATAATGACAGATTCAGTAGTATTTAATTCTCATTTAGTTTAGTTAATATTCAGTCCAAACATCTGGACAGAGAAACCACATTGTGCCATCATACATAAACCAGATGAATACATGTAACCTATTCTCCACAGTGACAAAAACCACTGACTGCACACCCAATAACTACATTGAACAATGAAGCAACTGCACTAAAATTATGACTGATTCATCTGGTCTGCATGGACCTGAATTGTTAACTCATTTGTGTATTGTCAAATATCTCAAGGGTGCTTGATTCAGCACCCTTCAGTCTGACTATCATAACAGTCAGACTCATGACTGTTATGAGTCCCAATTGGATAAATTGGTTCAATTTATCCAGTTGTACAAATTTAAATTCAATTTTGATAGTGCAAAGCTATAATATGGTAAAGTCAATTGAATATGTAAACCCAGTTGGCAAAGATTTGTCTAGAAATGTGTCTATTGTGTTTATAGCAACCATGTATATGTCATATGGAAAGAAATAACTTTTTTGATCATTTTTAGGAGGCATTGAAAGAGAAAAACATTGTTCTCTGTGAAAAACCTCAGGGCCAAACTAAAGCTTACCAGTGATGACAACCCAAACTTAAGGAATAATGATGAGTTGAATAAACAGCAGCTCTAATTCATCATATCAACAGATCAGTGCAATCTTTTCCCAGAAATCCCTCCACAGTATATTGGTGGCACAAATAATTCAAGACGTATTAGCTTTTCCTTTCTGACAGAGAGATAAAACCATTTAGATCGCGCTCACGTCTGCCTGTCAGCCTAATAGTCCCAGCTGGAAAACACAGAAAAACAGCTCAAAAAGTTACCGATTAATATTTTATATCTTGCCATTTATATTGCTGCCACAAACAATAATATATAGAGGAAATATGTGCTGAGAATTGTCATGCAGCTGTTCATCTGAGCTGCAGCTACCAATGATTCAGAAATCCACATTGCTTTAGCTTCTGCTTAAATGTTTATTCTCATAAAATGGCAGATTCATAGTTGCAAATTAGCCCAGTTTTAAACTCAGCATTATGTTAAATTAATTTAATAATAAATGCATGTTGAAAAAAAAGTAATTAAATCTTCCAAACATTATTCTGAGAGTTGCTGTGTGTATAATTATTGTAATTATGTTAGTGTGTAGCATTTTTCTACATATATTTCTGGGAATATTTGCATGTGGCACTTGCCTTGCTTCTACTTCCCCCGACTCCCTCCATTTTTCTTTCAGAAATTTGGCTCCATCTTTAATATATTTCTTCATAACTTTGCTTTCATTTTCTGTGCAGCAGAGGCATCCTGCTCATCTCTGCTGCAGTGCGAGTTCATGTTTAGGTTGATGATTTTTACCTAAAACTCCTGACATTTCCTGCAGTGCCTTCCATCTGTCTCCCCATACTGCCTTCCTCTTTCTGCTCTTAATAAAATCAGGGAGAGGGAATAAAACGAGGGAGATGTTACTGTGAGAGTGGTGCAGGCACCAGGGTAAATAAAGGTTAAAACTTAGATTTTCCCATTCTTCAGGTGGGCGTTCACTCTCATCATAATCTCTTCCTACACGGCCAACCTGGCGGCGTTTCTCACCGTACAGAGAATGGAGGTGCCGATCGAGTCTCCCGACGACCTGGCAGACCAAACCAACATCCAATATGGCACCATACATGGAGGGTCCACCATGACCTTCTTCATGGTGAGACAAGAAGAGAAACATTTCATAGAAAAAAAGTATTCAGAATTGTGTGACTAATCCAATAATCCATCAAAACACTTTGCAATTTCTCCTTCAGAACTCGCGGTACCAGACGTACCAGCGAATGTGGAACTACATGAAGTCCAAGCAGCCCAGTGTGTTTGTGAAGAGCACAGAAGAAGGTATCGCCCGTGTCCTCAATTCCAAGTACGCCTTCCTGATGGAGAGCACCATGAACGAGTATTACCGCAGCCTAAACTGCAACCTCACGCAGATCGGAGGACTGCTGGACACAAAGGGATACGGCATCGGCATGCCGCTGGGTGAGTGGACTGTGATTGGTAAGACACCAGGGGTTTTTTATGCAGTATGAGAACATGCAGACTAGAGTCCTTTCCTGTCATGTTGATAGTTAACTGATAGAAAAATGGCTCCTCAGGTTGGCTGGCAACTTGTTTTCATTATGAAGAAGCAGGTTACACCAACTTTTATGAGCAAATGAAAGCTTATGACTCATGCAAAGCCTTTGCTATCTCTCTAACTAGATCAGTATTGATCTATTTCTTTTTGAAGTATAATTATTTTCAGCTGAATATGGTAACTATGATTTTTCTACAATATTACAGTATGTTTAGTACTACATTGTGTTTTTTATTGCAAGGAGAACTTGTTAGAGAGGCACAGAGTGCCAAGTCTGCTTTGGCCATTAATCAGGCCAGATTATTTGTGCATCTGTTCTTCTTGGCAAATTAAATCCATACTGATTCCAATTACACTTTGGTCAGTCCTGCCAGAATCTGGCCTGACCTCATCAGCTGTCTTACACTTGTTCCTGATGATAAGTTATGGAATACTTGCTGTAGGAACAGATGCAGCCAGAGAAGAGAGAACAGCAGGAAAAACAACAAAGGAAGGAAAAAAAACATATTTTCAGGAAACTGGCCTGTCAGTCAACCTACGTTTTAAGCAATGAAAATATAAACAGCACGATCTCTGGTGTGCCCCCAATGGACGTCGTCTCTCGTGCTCACCGCTCTAACTGACAGCAAGCAATTACCACCGGCTTAAGAATTAAAAGGAAAAGTAATTTGGGTTCCCATAATTCATCTTTAAATGTTTCTCATTATCAGCATCAGTGTAACTATGGTGATGAAGATTTTCTAGACACTTTATCATGAAGTTGGTAATAAGAGGCAGCTGGAGAAGTAGAATAAAGTGACTAGATATTTGCATGCACATCAGTGCACAGTGCAGCAAAATGTATTAAAAGGATTTCAGATTCAAAAATCTCAAGAAGACTGCTTTGTTCAGGTCTGAAAGACAAGAGATACATTTCAACTGTCTGTTCAATCCCAACTTTGCACAACATCCTGAATAAATGCCTTCGAGTTTGTATTCAAGTAAATTCTTTACTTACCGTTATCCCACCTGTTTAAGTTGGATAATTTGTAATGTTACGAGAGGGTGGAAAACCAAGACCTTTCATGGGGGAATTATTTTTTCAAAAAATGTATTTAAAAAAAAATGTATTTAAAAATGTTACACTAGTTTTATAAAACCAGACAGGATTATTTTGTTCTTCTGCAGAGTAATCCCTTTGTTTCTTCTTCTCCTTCTTTGATCAGAGAAAAAAATATTTTGGCACCTCTAGAAGTACTAAATCTCATTTGTACCTCATATGATAGATGACTTGAATAGTTAACAATTTCGTTGATGAAAAGATTTTAATCATTTTGTGAATGTTGAAGTTTCCTGAAGTCATTCTTCTAAAACATTGCCAAACTCGATATCAGGTCCTAAAGGAAAATTATATTTTAGAGAAAGTAAATACAAACGTTTATCTAAAAAATGAAAACAAGTGGATTCATTAATATCTTCTTTCAAATCACACATTCTGTTTGTTAGTTTGTGACGGTCGGTGCTGATGGGGTGATTCGAAAAAATATTGACAAGAGGTGACTGAAATAAAAACGTATGCTTTACATAAAAAGAGCTTAATTTACACTTCCTCCTGTCAGTTTAGTACCAGTTTTTTGTTTTTTTTTCTTCACCATTAAAGACCTGTCTTTGTGACTGATTATGAATTTTAGTTTTATTGTTTTGTTTAGTGAGTAGGTGCCATTTGGCCCTCATTAACAATATTTCCCTTGGGCAAGCGGGGAAAAAAATTAAAAAACTTACGGACGCAAATTAATGTTTTTAAAACTGGAAGAGTTCTGATGAGAAACTGAGATATTATAATTAAACAAGTTATTTAAAATTAGTTGGGTTTTTTTCTTGTATATTTTTTTCTGTGCATTTTTCAGGATGATAACTTTGGCTACAAGTGCAATAACTTCATATACTGACATGAATTCTCAACAAAACATTAAAGCATGATCTTATTGCTTTTGTTTACAAAAGAAGAGCTTCATTGAACCTTGCACCTGTTAAAATAAAACCTTTGTTATCCCATTTAAAATATTATTTTCAGTGACATTTTTGATACATAGACTTTAGCCAAAATACATCATAATCATCTGAATATAGCAGTTTTCATTTCTTTTTCATTGCATTTCTTTGCCATTCTGTCTATCGAGAAACTTAAGTATTATCAATTTGACTTTCTTGTGAATGAAGGAAAAGTGTTGTAGTCCACTTTCAGCTAGCTGACCAGCAGTTCACAGCAATACTCAAAAGAGGGGTCTTACTGTGCTACTCTGTGCCCCATACAGCTGAAGAAAATGGTGATATCTCACTGACATCTCATTATAAGGAACCCAGAGTGTAGGGATGGTGTGTCGGAACGATATAAATTTTGCTGTTTGTAGCCCAACTGGGTTTCAATTTTAATGCAGAGGGAACATTTCCTTTTACTGTGCCAGAGTGAAGACTGCTGCTGCTGATGTGAAGTGTGCCTCCATAATAACTTGTGCTCAAAACAAATGTTTTTTTTTTAGACATCAATATTTAGTTCAGTCATCTGGAACATGAAACTTTAACATCTGGAACATCTGAAACACAAACTTTAAAACAGCAGCGAAAATGTTTCATTTGTGTTTATACCAGTTTTGAGCTTGCATTTAGCAAAATATCTTTATCACATCAACAGAACTAAGAATTCTGAACAAGGTTGCATTCTGTGATGAAAAGGGACTAAATACTTGATGGCAGTTTTTGGTCTGCAGTACTCCTAAATAGAAATAGTTTGTTTCACTATAGCAGCCACTGGACACCTCCTGAATTATCTTAAAATATCCCAGAATTAGTTTTGGAGTAATTTCAGAGTAGTCATGTATTCCTCTGCTTTCCTTCGCCTGCAGGTTCTCCATACCGAGATGAGATCACGCTGGGGATCCTGCAGTTGCAGGAGAGCAACAGGCTGGAGATTCTGAAGAGACGCTGGTGGGAGGGAGGCCAGTGTCCTAAAGAGGAGGACCACCGAGCCAAAGGTTGGGTCAGCAGACCGTTGCCTTTGTATCCACAATGCTAGTATTATTACCCACTGTCCATTTGAACTCTGTGCTAAATTACAACAGCTGTAGTTTGGATGGATAAACAGTTCAGTGTCAGCTTTATGTGACTATATGAATAGAAATGCAATTCATTCACTGTGACCTTAATTTTAATAAAGAGCCAATACATTTCGCATCCAAATAAGAAATCATTTCAAAGATGCCATTCTAAATTACTTGAAATGCCACTCCAATTTTTTTAAATGACACTGATCATCAAAAATTCCTGTTCATTTGTCATCTGTTGACTGATTGATTAATTCCACTGCAGTCACACTTGTACTTTGCTGTGTTATCACAGCTGTCATTGACTGACAGATCAATGGATTAGTCTTTTATACACAAGATGAAACCAGCCAGGCAACAAGATTCAAGGTTCAGTCCCAAACTCGAATAAGGCAGAGACACTCTGCCGTGACAGATGGTGCAGTCATTAAAAATGTGGAACAATTAGCGTTTTAAGTGGTCAGAATGTATCCCAGTTACACCGGAGTCAACACTTTGCAGGAAGATGGATATCGCCAGATGTTCTGCAGAGAAATGTGACTGTGTGTTCGTGGAGAGGTTTTCTGGGGGAACTCTTGGAGTTTCAGATATGTTTGACAGTTAAATGCATCACAAACAGATGGAGACGGTGTGGAGATGAAAGAGGGGGATTAAACAACATTTATAGCAAGGTTTGAGAGCAAGTCTGTTTGGTTTAGATGTTGTTGTTTAAAATGAAAAAAAGTCATGCTGACTTGGTTAAAAGCCTTTAATTTGCCCTAATAGTGTCTTCCCCTCACTTTGTGGCATGTATGATCCTCAGCTGACATGGATTTCTATTTTTTTTAATTATCTGAAAACACTCTTTTCCTATATCTGGATAGGAAATTCACATATTTCTTTTATAGTAATTGTTAGGTGTGTCAAAAACAATTTCAGTGAGAAATTTGCTAAAAAAGAAAGCAAAAAAAAACTATTTGTTTTCTTTTGGTCCATTTCCCCTCTTACATAAATGAACTCAAATGAATTTTTTTTAGTAGCTAAAAAGAAAAATGCATTTGTAGGATTTTTTTAAGGTCTTTTCCATTCATCCATTTTCTAACACCCTTGTCCCCAGTGGGGTCGGGAGGTGCTGGTGGCTCTCCAGCTACGTTCTGGGCGAGAGGCGGGGTCACCCTGGACAGGTCGCCAGTCTGACGCAGGGCAACACAGAGACAGTCAGGACAAACAACCATGCACACACACACACTCACACCTAGGGACAATTTAGAAAGACCAATTAACCTAACAGTCATGTTTTTGGAACAAAAAGTGTGATAGGATCTGTTTCTTTCATTTTTCACCCTGTCTTTGCTGTATTTTTCCTGAGATGAAACACAGAATTACCCCCTGCTATTTTATTCATTTACATCTTGCTTGTTGTTTGTCGTTTATCGATTTTACAGACTCAAATTTTCCCCCAGCATCTCAATAAACTAATATTTACTTCTGGCACATCTCGCTGCAACAAGACAACATTGTTCGTCTTCATTGACTTTTTCCCTCTGATTAAGGCTTCAGCAGCCAATCTTAATGGAATCATGAGACCAGCCGCTGAATCGATCAGTAGCTCTCTGTCATCTGTTTGTGTAGCTTTCTTTATTTCCAAAACAGGAAAACAATGAGATCTTGATAATAATCCAAGTGTGTGTTTTCACCTAGATTTGCTGTGCAGTGTGGACACAATAGTTTTGACTTGAACAGTAAGTAGACTCACAACTTTTGCCTTTCATGGAAAAAGGGCAAGTCACAATGGCATTAATCAATCAATTCATTCAGAATTAATTAAGAAATTTATGTCATAGTGATATTGGGTTAAACTGAGATTTGTTTAAATCAAGCATTGACCTTGGAAGAGATGGAAGCTTGTTTTTGTGTTTGTGTGTGAAATCTGACAAAATTAATCCGTTAAAGGTCCATTATGAATGATCAGATGTCGCTTTGTTGATGATCACGCAGGGAGCTGAATGTGTGTGTTTCCCCTCCTCTGTGCTCAGAAAGAAAGAAAACAGCTGGCAGGTAAATCCTGCAAGAAAAGAAGAACACATTTTCTGACAATCTGTGGAGAGCTTCGGTAAGAGGCTCAAGGATGTGAACTTGGGAAAATAGTAGAATGAGTTTCTAAGAAGTGGTTTCTTTGAAGGTTTTTTTTGCACTTTTCGTTTGTGGTTTTGAAGTCAGCCGAACAATTTCGGTAAAGAACTGCCCTCAGTTGCTGTTATCATACCGGGCAATTTCAGGACTTTGTTTTTTTTGGTAGCGATGCTAGTTTATAGAGTCTTCTAGTCGCTGGGAAGAAAGAACTGCAATTTCACTTCTTGACCCATTTGCCACAGTCTGTCTTTGAAAACCTTTTTACTGCTGTCACAGATTCATCCATAGGTTGAGAGGTACTTATTCTAACATCCATCACCTGCAGTAGGCAACGGAGGGCATCTAAGGACAGAATCCATCCCCATAGTCAAGTTGAGCAGCCAAAAATGCTCCTAACAGTTCCACAAAAGCTAGTCTTACTGCACATAAAAAGAAAACCTTAATTAAATCTGAGCACACAAGATAAGATACTGCAGGACTTCAAAATCTGATTAGTTATTCACTGAATATTTAGGGATGTTAGTGGTAGTGAAGATAAAGTTGAATGAGAAATATTCAGTTATTTCCTTTTTTAACACGCTTTTGGCAAACTAGAACTGTGCAACGGGAAAAATATGGACAATAAAGGCATAAAGGGAAAAATACCACAATACATTTCTAACAGGACTAACCAGACTCCCATAAAGACTGCTTCCAGCAAAGAAGAGCTGTACAATCCCTTCTTTCTGTACAGGGATTAAAGACACCAAACTTGAATCACTGAGGAGAAAGCAGAGAAAAAAAAGGAACATAAAGCAGCCTTCATACTGTAAAATCTCCTCTGGCAGCTTCTCTCCTGAGTTTTCCACTCAGTTCTTGACATGAACTACATTCAGAAACAGGACCTCACAGCATCTAAACACAGGCTTGTTATCCATGCAAGAGAGTCACGCATCCCATAGGATGTTCATAATCTGAAGAGTAAAGCTACCCAGAACCACTGGGCCCTATGTGAACAGCGATTGACCACTAAACTTATGTTTGTTTAATTCTTGGTGCCAAGAACTACCACCAGTGTGCGATTGACATGGTTAGAGCGGTATAACAGAATTGTTCATATTCAGCAGCATTTTTCAGCCAATATGGTGGTTTTAAGGTCATGACAGCATCTCAATCAAACAGAAGTCTAGGCTTTAACTAGGCCTCTCCAGAGCTTTCATTGTAATTTTTTTGACATTCAGATGTGGTACTGGTGCGCTTTCAGTCCATCACCCAAGTTTAAGGTATTGAAAAAAAATGACATAACTTTTTCCATCAGAAATGTTTGAGTCGCCTGAAGTTCTGTAATTGTTGTTTTTGATTCTTTCGTGACCTAATGAATGAGTTCTCGATGTACCATTGTACTTATTGTGAACTATTACCATCTTTTCTTATATTTTGCATCTTGCTGTGGTTTGATGAAGTCACAAAACATTGAATAATTAACTACCTTGTTTCTCAGCTGTTCTTGGATTCCTGTGGATCGAAGCATGGATCAAAAGTTGTGTTTTGAGATTTTTTTTTTTTTACTTATTTCATATGATTTTTGATTGTACAAATCGGATAATAATTAGACCTAAGTGTGGCTCTTGAAATTGACCTTTCCAAATGTTCTGTTTTAATTTGGTTTAGTTTGGGTCATCTTCATCTGATCAAAAACAAAATAAAAAAATAATTCCTAGTGATCCCTTTGTTTTTGTGTTTTTTAGGTCTCGGCATGGAGAACATTGGCGGGATCTTTGTAGTTCTGATTTGTGGCCTCATCGTAGCTGTGTTTGTGGCCATCATGGAGTTTGTGTGGTCAACTCGCCGCACAGCTGAGACAGGCGAGGTAAAACTGCATCCTCATCTTCCTCTTGCATTTTCCTCCTACTGCACCATTCCTGAGCTTTGAGCACAGTTTCTGCACCATAGCCACATAAACACTTCATAACTTTGCAAAGAAAAACTATCTATAAATTTGTGATGTGAATTTGTCATCTGGCTTGTAATAAAAGGGTTATAAAAACATCAAAGCAGTCTGACGTCTTTATTTCTTTTGTTGTCTTTTCAGTTAATTTAAGCTTTAGTAAATATTTAGGGCTGTTTTGTGCAAACAAGGACATTAAATCAAATGAAAACAGTCAACAAGTCATAGGTTTGCAGCTTTGGAAGTGAAAAGGAAGATTCAAGTCTGGTAAACATAGAGCAAAGCTGGGCAGCACTGATAAACTTCTGTTCTCTTGCACTGAAAGAAAAGCATAAACATGTCTGTCCTCATTCTCAGTCAGGCCGCATTCTATTTAAAAAAAAAAACACATCGAACTGGAAATGGCAGCCTTTGTTCACAAACAGCCATCCTTTTACCACAGACTCAAACTCCACGTCTAAAAATATATTCTGTGACCATTTACACAGTCACAAACAGAAGCACATGGGTAAAAAAAGATACAAGCTACACTCTTGCAGCAAGGAAAATATGACAAAATAAAGTAATTGTTTCCGTTAAAGAATGAAGAGTAACTGTCAGGATTAGGACCTTTTGTCACCAATCCTTATCCTAGTCTGTTGAGAACATGTTTCTGCCAATTCAGAGTCCGTTAGATCGGTTGGATCTGGGGTCAGGTGAGCAATGGCAGACAAAAAGTCGTGTCATGCTGGACACAAATGTAGCTTAATTGCATTGTCAAAATTATTGGGATCAAATCACATCAGAATGAGATGTTCCATAACACAAATCAACCAAGCATCTCACCATGCTGTCTTAAAAAAAACCCAGAAAACTCAGAGACATTAATGAATGTTGTTTGTTCAACAGTAAGGCCTCACAATACAAAGCTAATATTTCCTCATTGCAATATCTGCAGCACCAATATTACAAAGGACTGTTTGGAATGCAATAAATGTTGGCTAAAATATTCCAAGTGTAACAGAAATGAATTTCACATGTAACACAAGCGTGATGGAGGCACAGATAAGAAGGAGAAAAATAGGCACATATATCACAGCTGATATTGTCAGTGCAATCTTTAATAATATTATCACAGTCACAGGTTTTCTAATATCATGCAGCTCTGTATGTCCAACTGAATTAAATATGTTCCATAGATTTGTCCTCTGCTTTTCTTCAAATAAAATTTTAAAATTATTTCATGAATGTACTGCTCCCAGGGCTGCATATTACCTGAATTTTATTATGTAGGTAATGTAAGAGTCTATGTAAATGGCAGCTCAACAGGCTGCCTTTTAATTCAAGTTGTGCCTTTACCATTTGCATATGCTCAAACAAATCCTTAGAATAAAATTAACTGGGAAGGCAGAGCCAAGCTGTGCCTACCTGAGCAGTGACACTAAGGACAACCATGTTTTTGTTCGCTTCCACAGTCGGCTCTCTGCCTGACCGAAGAGAGGGATGATTAGTTATATTGTTTAACATGTTTAACTCTTCAATTTCCTAGCCATCATTTTATTTAAAGCTATTTAATTACAAAATATGCCTTTAATGCATTTTCAAAAGCTGACCACTTGAAGATATTCAGTATTTTTTTGCGTCTCCATGCAACTCACAATTGCACAACTTGGAGGATAAGATTAGCGTACTTTAGTAGTCATAGAAACAGAGTACAGTTATATTTAAAGGTTTTGAATAAAAGAAAGTGACCCAAAAATATAAAATGAAAAATTCAAAACATGTATTGAGGCAAAGTCATATTTTTATTCTGCTGTCTTTCACTTGTTTGTCCTCTGCAGTCAGGGTTTGTTGTTTTGGCTTCTGTTCTCTTGTATTTATCTGTTATTGATTTGACTCTCTCCTTTGGATGTTTTTAGTGTGCAGAGATAGCACTGGTTGGATGTGGATTCGGAGGAAGCTGCACACACACATACACTGATAAAAAATACTGTGTTAACATTGCTTTCTTGCTTTTTCTGTGTTTAAATTTGCTCTTTTTAAAAAATAAAAAAAATTCTGACTTTGTATATTTTCAGAAAACAGACTGTAGATGTCGACACACCACAAATTAGTTTCTAATTAAATTTTTATGTTTTGTTCTTGAAATAACATTTTAGAAATAAAAAATTATTTTTTTAATTGTATCAGGGTCACTAATATGAGATCTGTCTCTATGATGTGCTAAATGTATAAGTAAAATTTTAGGCCATAGTCAATTCAAGTAAAAAAGAAGATACTGTGCAGATGGAGCTAGAATGTTGTAAGATTTATTTATTGTTCTATGACAATCAGAAGAAAAGATGTTCGTACTGCAGTTTCTTAGCGTTCCTTCTCGTTTTTTTTTCATCTTTTCTGTCTTCCTTTTGTCTCTCAGGTCTCTGTTTGTCAGGAGATGATGACAGAGTTTCGAAATGCAGTTTCTTGTAAGAAAAGTTCCCGGGCTCGTCGGCGACGCCCCCTGAGCAGTGCTGGGGGTGGAGTTCTGCGTCACCCCTCCCGACTAGCTCTAGCAGGCCCTAGGCCAATTCGGCTAGTACGAGACATGCGACTCAGCAATGGGAAACTCTACAGTGGCACTGGACCCCTGACTGGGGGCTTGGCAGGGCTGGGGGCAGGTATGGCGACAGGACCTGATTTGGGCCCAGGGCCACAGAGGCTCTTGGACGATCCATTAGGCGTCAACTCTGCCTCTAGTAACCCTCCTCCACCTCCCCCTATGCCAGCCTTTGAGGCTCCGCCCGCCCCGCCACGCAGCTTCCTGCAGAGCTGCAGCCATGTCCGCATCTGCCAGGAGTGCCGGCGGATCCAAAGTCTGCGGCCAACCACACTCACCCCTCCCCCACCTCCTCCACCTTCTTCCTCCTCCTCTGCCTCGTCCTGCTCCCGTATCCCTCCTTCGCTGGCGATGTCGGGACATCACCATCGCCATAATCCCCACCACCACCTCCACTACCACCACGGATCCATGTCATTACCCCGCCTCCCTCCACCTCCTCCCCCAATCTCAACAGACAGAGCCGACAGTGATGGGGGAACAGCAAGCCCACTACGGGCGACAAACAGACCTGCACCTCCACCCAGGCCGCCGCCTGCCAAAGCACCACCGTACCCACCAACGGACTTACTTGGGGGACACAATTGTGCTTAAAAACATTGAGTGAAGACTCAAAAGATACATTTTAAAACATTCAAACTTTTCCTTTGGCCCTAGCAACACAGCTGTACCTGTCCAAACTCCTGAGGAAGAGGAGAGAAGAAACTATTTGGACCCATTTTTAGGGTGGATCCCTCAAAGTGGAGCCTTTGGCTCAGTTCATACTACAAACCTTTACTGAGTGATGATTGATTCTAAGCCCTCTAACCTGGTAGCGGAGAGGATTAAATAAATTGAACTCTGGAATTTGCAACTTGAAGCAGTTGCACGAATAGGCAAACAGAGAATTAGCGAACAACTTCAGATTCAGTCCACCGTCTCTTACCTCGGCAAAACCTCCCACTGCAAGAATAGACGACTTTGAGACACAAACAGGCAGAGGTCACGGTTGTTTTTGTTTTCTTTTTTTTTCCATTTGAATACTGAAGTAGGTGTTTGTGTAAGAGGAGACCTTCCCGCAGACAAGTGGTAGCAGAGCAGTTGTACAGTAATCATGGTCTTCTGTCACTCTTTTGGACGTTCGTGGAAGGAGGATGTAGCTTTTTTTCCCCCATACTGTTTTGCTGTTTGTAAAGATTCCTGCGGGTTGGTGCTGTGATCCACAGAGCAGATAAACAAAAAAGTAATTACTTGCCTAAAGTGTTCAAAACTGTGCTGAGGTAGTTCTTCTGTTACATAGAAAATGTATCAAGTCAGAAAAATGCACTGTGAGGCATCTGAAGGTAAAGGGCTGAGAAGCAACAAGAGTTCATTATTTTTATAAAGAAAGCAACAAAAAACAAAGAAAAAAAGTTTGAAATCTTTGAGATGTCATGTTACACAACTTCAAGATGTGACAACCAGTTGCATAGCAACGTTTTTAGGTAAAAAAAAATAAAATAAAAAGTATTATTTTTTGCATTGTTTGGGGAGAAGAACATCACTTAAGGCCTTTGCACACCATGTCTCAATTCTTCAGTTTATGTCAGCAGAGTAATCATGCACATGAATGTTATTGTCTAAAATTAAATCAGAAAAACTGTCTGATGTGCATCAACCATTCAGATATAAAGAACATGTAGCTGTTTATAGAAGTGTGCTGTCCTCTTTTAGATGTGCTGATCCAGTATTATCAGCAGGATGCATGAATCGATCCTGAAATGGTCACATATGTTTTTTCAGCTAAAGTCTTCTTCATGGTTGGTTGGATGGACCAGCTTTTTACTTATTTTTCTACTGTAAACAACAGCAAAACCGCCTTGACAATATAGCATTTCTATTCTGCCTTGTATTGTAAAATTTCCACAAAGGTTTGATTAATTAAACCCTTGGGACAACATTTGCTAGCTTTTGGCACTTTCAAATTTATTAGAGGATGGATTAGGATAATATAATATGTGTAGACTTGTGCAAAGGCCTTTTGGTTTGTAGTTTTTAATTTAGCATATATAGGCTATTTATATTATCGAATGACACTGATGTCACAAAATGGATGAGCAGGTGAATTTAAAATACACCTCAAGATGTCACTTTAACATATATTTTTGTACACATTAGGTTAATGTAAAATTCAGATGTATAAAATTTATACTGAGTCAAGTTAGCAGTTTGAATCTCTTTCTTAGCATGCTAGGCTAAGTGAGGCTAACAGGAGTGGGAAACTAATTTCAAGATGTTCCAGTAAGCAGTCAAATGGGGAAACATCTCCAGATCTTACTTTAGAAAATTATCTTTCTTCCAGCCAAAAAATATCAGTTTTATATAATTTTCTGTGAAACCAAGATGCTTAATTAGGTAAATAGCAGGGTTATTTCCACAACGTTAGCCATAGCTTAAAGCTAACTAGACTGTTCCTCTAAATACAAAACCTTCAACCAGACTTATCAATGTTTTTAATAAGGATGATTAAATGGCCGCAATTGGAATATGAAATATATTATTCAAGTGCATTAAAACTGGAAAATATTATTTCAGATAATAATCAGAAGATACAATAATGAGAGTTGTACCAATTGAGATTTTTATCCCCTAATACTGATCCAAGTAATTTAAGATCGGTATATCGGCAAAAACCGATATGTATCGGCATATCACACTACAGCTTAAAAGTCCAATGAAATGCATTAGATTCATGGTGTAACTGTGTCTCACCAAAGAGATTTTAGTTGCTATAATATCGCCTATTTGTCTTTCTTTTACTGTAGGATAACACTTGCATGTTTCCTCTCTCTGGTTATGACTTGGTAACTCAGCTCATGAAACATTTTTGTATAATTTCAGTAATTCTTACAGAGAAACTTCTTCTGCTTCTTAAACTTGAACTTGTTCTTTGAACGTTGTCAGATCTAATAGCTAAATGGAGATGCATCTGAGCACAAAGTGCGGAACGGGTCACATGACAGAAATGGGAACTGCTTGTAGTTTATCTTTCACTCTGAACATCACTGTTAAGGGAAGAAACAAGCAGTTCAGTTATGTACTTGGCATGCAATGCAGTTTTGCAATGCATGCCTGTACAGGTTTTTTTTGTGTGTTTTTGCACATGTCAATCAACATAAAACCACAAAACATACAGTAATGAAATGCCTCGACTTGGATGCCCTCAAGGACCGCAATTTGATCCTCCGGTCTTATCGAGTGATTTTTGTTTGACTGCACATAAAATGTTCGTGTTACTAAACTTACCAATTTGTATTGGTCAGCTTAGTAAATGTTTTAAGGTGTAGGTGTGACCAAGCTAATGCAGCTTTGTTACGATTTAAATTTCTAATGCCATATTTTTTTGTTTGTTTGTTTTATGGATGAAGAAAATTAAAACACTGAAAACTGTGATCTTTCAAATGATGTTCAATTATAAAAAAAAAACACTGCATTGCTGTGTGCTTTCACTACTTTGAACCCTGTCTATTCACGGTGCAGGATATGTGGATTCAGTATTCACTGTCAGTTTTTGTAGAGCATATTTAAGATATTCAAAAGAAATGGCAGCTTGGGAAGAAGTGGTAAGAGTAGTGTAGGTTCGATTCCAGCTTCCTCCTGTCACATGTCGATGTGCCTCTGGGCAAGGCGCTTAACCCCAAATTGCCAACCGATCTGCGTATCGGTGTGTAAATGTGTGTAAAGCGCTTTGGGTGGTCAAAAATGACTGCAAAAAAGCGCTATATAAAAAAAACAATATTAATATAACATAAGAAGAAAAGCCCGGCTGCAATGATACTTGACATGCCATTGGATGGTGTTTGCAAAGCAACAATCTAGGACTGTCATCTTCCTTTGGCGTTGATTTTCTTTGCTGCTGTTCCCCCAAGAGTGAAGATAAGGAAGACCATGGATGTTAAGTTGTCCAGTATCATGATAGCAGTATGGTATTTGTTGTTTAAACTATTAAATTAGGCATTTATAAGCATTTAGCGGGGATCTCAAGTACTTGCAAATTTCTGCTTTTGCCAAGCAGGTATGGTCCCAAACTCCAGCAAATACAGATGATGCACTGTAATGTTTGGGGATTTTTATTTCTTACTGTTGCAGAAAATTTTGCAAACCTAATAAAAAATCCAAAGTTGTGTTAATTAAGACTATATGGACTCTTTTACCTCTGATAAAGATGCTTGAAAAAGAAATTTGCTGAACATTCAGATAGTGAAGAACTACCTCAGTGCAGTTCAATCTGTTTTAGGTCAGTTTATTCCATTTATGCTGTTTTTAGGCTGTTTTTGTGGCTCAAAAGAGGTTGGAAACTTTGTACTCTACACACACCTAAGAACACCCCTACACACAAACACACATGCAGAAACACATTTGACTGTAAACTTGTGGGCAAACTGAAGCAAAACAACACACTAAATTTGTGATCGTATTTTCATTGTGTCCAATTGGAGTGTTACTTGCAATATTATCATATTTTTTTATATAATGGAACTTTTTCTTGAAGATTCATTTATAATCAAATTCCCCGACCCTGGATCATCATAAACATGTTGGTTATGAATAGCAGTTCCACATGTAAAGGCTTACGGTTGTGTAACTGTGATTAGAGAAAAATGAAACATTGTTTTGAAGAGCAGTGCCTGTACATTTTTATTCATTTTGTGATTTCATTTTACTTTTTCATATAAACTGTAACATCGAGGCAGCAGCAAATGTGGAGAATGTTGATGAAAACCTAAATGTCACTGACTAATTAAAGTGTGTTCATGCTTGCGTGTGTGTGCGTGTGCAAGACTGTGTGCTTGGCTATCTTTGTGAGAACTAAGTTGAGTTCAGGCGTTGAAAGTTTCAGATCCAGGTCTGAATGGGGCTTAAGTCATTGGGATAATGCATGTCCTCACAAACTCAGCTATGCAAGTGTGAACATTGTTCTGTTGCACATTTGACTATGTTCAGGTTTTTGTTTTCCTCCCTCAGATTTGTACCAGCAGATTTCAGCTGTTCACACCAGAACAGGGAGGACAGAAGGACACTATTCTGATGATTCTGATGTTATCATGATTATTATCAATATTGATGTGTGGGGTGACTCTAGGAGGGGTTCCTCCCTCTGATGTTCAATATATAGAAACATATTTGGAATAAAAAAAAAACTTTTAAAAAGTCATTGTATTGAAAATGAGTTTGACTACGATGTTTTTATTTAGTAGTTGTTTACTGTTTCACTTTATTGATCTCTTACATCACTGTGGAATAATTTCACCAGCTCTTTTTTAAAGGTTTGTCAGCTTTTGTTACTACACAGTTCTTTTAAGGTTCTGCTACATGTTTTTTGACTTTGACTAGACCACTGCAAAACCTTGGTTCTTTTCTTTTTCAACCAGTCTGCTCAGGATTAGCTGTTTGGGACTATTGTCTGGTCATTTAACCATTTTAGCTGCCAGTCAAATAGCTTCACATCTGATTTTAGATTGTTATACTAGCTTGGATGTTTTGATTTGCTGTGGCATTACGAAGCTGTGCAGAACTAGACCAACATCTCAGCCTTGTTCTAAAAGTTTTGAGATTCATTTTCTATGTTTCAAGAGAGCAAGAAAAAGCTAAAAGTTTACTTTTCAGCTGTTTTGAATGTATGTAACTGGGCAAAAGTGGTCAGTCCTGCTGCTAATCAGTTATTTCTGTGCATTTTCATTTTGCTGCTATATTTTTAAGGTTTTAGAAGAACAAAAATGCAGACATGATCTAAGAGAGCACAGTGAAGGAGGATGATAACAGAAAACTGACAGAACGCAATTTGGATACAGGTGAGCTAATCAGTGGCATTTGGAACAGCTGTGGAAGAGAACAAAAATACAGGAAATTACAATAATTAAGATAGAGGGAAAAAAACTAGATAAAACCAAGCTACAAATTAGGGAACCTAAGAGAATAAACACAGAAACAGAACACAATAAAGACATTGAATGGTATGACAACACTTTTTATCAAACAGAAATGAAAAGCATTTAATTTTATAATCAATAAAGATGTTTTTCACAAACCAAACCCTAAAAGACTGTAAGATTTACATGAACATGACAGTAAAATTGACTCCTGTTTCAATAAGGCTTATTTTGTAGGTTGAAAGTATCTTTTAGGATTAACAACCTTTAAAGAATTTAATATCTTATTAGTCTGGTTAAAAATAGTTTTCAATAAATTAAATGCTTTTATTTGCTTAAAGAAGAAATGCATCATAAAGAAATGCTTAAAACACCACTCTGTGTGTAATTAATCTATATAATGTGTTTCACGTAGTGAATTTTAGTTACTAAAACAAATAAGCTTGCCAATAATATTCTAATTTACTGAGACGCATATACAAGCTGGCAGCACCTGGCTGTTACTTTACTCAAAATCTGTGGATGCAGCAAACGTGTCCTCAGTTAGTTTTTCATAGCAGTCGATGTAAATTAGTTAAAATAGAAAAGATCCACAAACTGGTATTTCACACAAACTATAATTTGGCAGATTGTGGGTTTGTTTGACCTCAGTGTCTGGATTGTCGCCAAACTTGCTCCTAGTTTATATTATGCATATTCTGTGCAGCTGCACCATTTTTTTTGGTAAACATGAAAACCTAGTGCCAGAATGTAAAAAAATTCTAGTAAATATAAAACAATTACCTTTAATGTCCACAGTGAATTCTGGGTTTATTATCAAACATGCAGGCTTTAATGCAAACTGGAAATTTTTTATGTTTTTAGATTTAACCACTTAGTTTAAAATCAGACCGTTCTAAGGATTTTCTGGCAGTTATTCTAACTTTATTTTCCTCTCAGATGGATTTTGGATGTCAACAAACACAAACTGGGCTAATATCCAAAACATAAAAGCAATTTAAAAGCAAACCTTTGGGAAGTATATACGGAAAGAGAAAAGGGTTGATAACAACAAAAGGCAAAGTATAAGGAAAAGTACAAAAAAGAAAAAAACAACAAAACACCAACACATGGCGTTATAAACCTTTAAATTTGTATTTATTTCAGAGCAAGCAGGGCTGGTCCAAACTGGTTGTGATTCTGCTCAGGCAAGAAGATCAGAAAGGGAAATCTGCACTCTGTATTCTGTAAATGGAAGTTAAAAATCAAAAACATGAAACATCTGAAACGCCCCAGGGTATTTTTAGAAATTTCCTTCAAAAAAGGGATGAAAAGCAACTACAAATCGCCTAAAATTGACTTTTGGAATTTTAAGAGTTCAGTACAACTTATTTAACGCCAATTCACAACACGTGTCACCTCAAGGCACTTTCTTTGTTAGAATCAGAACCTGTCTTTACCAGAAAGCCTGAAGGTAGAAAAGAAAAAGAATCTGCTAAAAGAAATTAATAATTTAAATTCAACACCAGCCTTAAAAATGACGTCATACCTTTGATGTTACTGGGGGTATTTTAAAAAAATAATCCTTTCACCTGAATCTTTCCACATGTTGATTTTAAATTTATAATTAAAACAATTCACAATGTTTTTTTTTTCATGAGTTTAGCGATCATTGACAAAAAAAAAAGAAAACATTATTTATTTACAAAACAAAATCAATTGCTCATACTTGGCATTAATAGCAAAAAGCCGCCAGCAGAGGGCAGTGCAGATCAACAGAAAATCAACCAGTAGGAGCAAAATTGAATCCATTAAGATTGGGGGCAAATGAAACGACATCTGAAAGGCCCCATATTTGACAAAGAGGACATTAGAGGATATTATTGATTCTTGCTAAAGGAAAACTGATACCTGAATGACATCAGGATCTCCCTTTAACTATATGGCAAACCCATTTCCCAGCTTATAACATGTTAAAAGTGGTTGAACTGAGAAAAATAACTTTCTTCTGATTAGAAGAAGCCATCTGATTTGTTCTCTGATCATTAGCATACATAGGGTTGCAGTAGAGGCTGGCCTTTTACATAGTAGGACTAAAAATGTTTCTTTTTGACTATTTTCCCCATGTTTCTTGTAATCAAATCAGTACAAAATAATATATGTCAAAAACGAACTAACTAGCTAACTAACTAACTAATATGCTTAGCGAGTGAACAATTTTTTATTGAATTGATCTGTTGCCTCCTTTGATCAGCACAACCGCACGGTTAGAGTTTCAGTTTTTGCAGCACTTATCTGAGCTGTTTAGACAGCGGCACCTGGCAGCAGCCAATAAAAATATTAGGTGAGATAACTCAAAATGAAACATAACACTAAGATGTAAAATATTACATAATATTTGGACACTGTTGCAATTACCCAAAAAAATGTTTAGACAAGTTGATGAAGCCACTCAAGGAAATTCATCACTGCATGAGTGACACAAGTAGCAGCATGGAAAGAATGAATCAGTGGTTAAATTATATAATTCAGCCAAAAATAGAACAGAATTAAAAACTCTTTTTCTGTCATTTAACTAAGAAAAATAAATAAAGAAATAAAATCAAATACGTTTTTCTCTTTATAATTATATTTCTCGCCCGTTTTCTGTTCTAAAATGATAAATTTATGCAAACAGATGTAGATCACTTGTCTAATTCAAGAGAAGATGGTAAGTAAAACACAGGATGCCTAATCAGTCCTTTTTACAGTCGACAAGTTAAAGTAAAAGGAAAGTCATAATGCAATTTTCTGGATTAATTTGCACATTTATATTTCAATTTCCAATAAACTACATATATTTCTCAATTTCTAAAACTAATAAGAACAAATAAAAATGGATAGTAACTTAAACATATATTTAAAGTGCTCTTTAAATTTTTTTAAAGGAGTTCTGTTAAAAACTATTTATGTAATTTTCTTGGGAGTTGTGATTTTACTGGAATCACTGCCAATTGATCACTCTGCTCCTTCACACGTCATGCATGAAGCTTTTTCCAGAAACACAAACCTTACTTTTTTCTAACTATGTTTGCAGGATTACATGAGAAACATCTGGAGGAGTCGCGGAAAATATTTTCTGAATCATTCACTTCCCTATCTTTATTTTCATTGAAGTTAATGTCATTGTAGGACTTCTCTGCTCAGCTTGGTTAGCAGTGCGTCAGCTATCCGCTTACTCATTTTACCTCTTAACACATTGCACTTCCTAAGAACCAAAGACAACAACATCCTTCCCGTTTAAGCAGTTTTAACCACAAACACCCAAACGGACAAAACCAAGATGTCACAAAACAGAAAATAACCGCCACATTAAAGATGTGCTTTAAAGTAGCTTATGTGTGTAAACCTGATTGGCATATAAAGCTAATTTTGGCTGAGTAAATTGACAAAGTAGTGACATTTAGTTAGTAGAACTTTAATATTTTATACTTTTTTGTATTTTAGTAGTTATTTATCAGTGTACTGCTGATTTACTTGTTTTTGTCACCTTCAATCAGCTCATATTGAAAAGTTACAACAACATTTCAAAGTTTCATCCTCGTCTCCCATTCATTTCAATTACCACTAGTCTGTCTCCATGGCAACTTATTGCCACCTGATACTCACCACTCACCTGTACCCACTCATTCAATTACTTTGCCTTGCATATATTTACTCCTTGATTGTCACTATTTATGGAGAGACCCTCCCTTTATCCATTCCCAGCCCTGTGTTCATTTTAAGCACATTTTTTGATTGTGTTTCAGAAGCAGAACTAGTTATTTTTATGTTTTTTTATCCCTCTTTTTGTTTTGTTTTTCTTTCAAAACTGTTGTCTTCAAAACAATCAAATTTAAGGGGAAGAACTTATTTGCACTTTAAGTGAATTTCTAGGAAAAATCTGGTGCAGTAAATAAACCAGTAAACTATATCATTGTTTTTGTGCAGCTGCTGCAAAGGCCCAGTGTCTTAGTTTATTAAGTGAGTGTGAAAATGCGTGATTATAAATTTCTATAATTCCCCTCTAAATGGCTTGACTAATGTGCTGTGAAACACTCAAATTCCAGTTTTATTATTCATTTTGTGTACACCCACTTCTGGCCCAATTTTTGTGAGTCTGTTCAAAGTACAGCCTCGGTTTCCTGTTTCAAACTGACAGGAGTGCCACCTATTGCGGGTTTCTGCTGCTGAGGTCCATCTACTTTGTGGTTTGATGCATTGTGAAATTAGAGATGACGTTGTGCACACTGCAGTTGTAACCAGTGGTTATATGAGTTACAGTTGCTTTCCTGCGCCTCAAACCAGTTTGCCCAGTTTGCTCCTCTTACATAAACAAGGCATTTGCTCTTTTTCTGGCCAATCTCTGTAAACTTATTAAATGGTTTGGTGTGAAAATTCAAGCATATCTGCAGTGTCTAGTATTCTAATCGATAACTCCACATTCAGTGTAACATAATTCTCTTTTTCCTCTTTTCTTTTCATGACCAAACAAATATGAAGAGTTCATGTCTGTTAGATCCTGTGAAGAATAAACTAACTTGAAGAGCTGCAAACCTTCAAAAGGGCTATAATTCATATTTTTCTCACAGATTCACATAAAAAATATTGTTTTAAATTACATATTTTGTCCAAAATAATGATTTCCAAGTCTAAACAGTTAAAAAAAAAAACACTTAAGCATCATAATAAGAAATGTGACAATATTTTTTTTCTCCATTTTGTGGATTTCACTGGAAGTTTTATATTATCCAATGAGTTCTTGAAATGTACAATGAATGACAGTCTTATTTTAGGAAGTCAGTGTGTTGCAACATTCCAGTAAATGTTTGATTCTTCTTTTCCACATTAGGCAGCTGTCATGACTGTCTTCTTACCAGCAAAAGAAAACTTGCTGGATGAGAAATCATCAGTTTTGAAGAGCTCCCCTGCAATCCTGATGTTTGACTAAAACTAATAATTATGGTGGTTTATGGCGATTTCCTATGAAAATCTAGTCTTTATAAAGCAAGAACATATTTACTCTGCAGTTTCTATTCTGTGCTAATCGCTGTGCGTGTTGAAGAACATTTCTTCAAATTTCTTGCAGCACGTATTTCACCTCTGACACAGAAGCTGACATTTGCATCAAAAAGGTGAATCACACCACAAATATGCCCGGGAATCACACCTCAACCGCTGTCTTTTTCCACTTAATCCTTCAGAAAGCTCCTAAATCAGACACCCTGGCTCTTTTAAAGGCACACCAGTTAGGGTTTGTCATTTTCTCTCTGTCCTGAAACCTTCAGCTGCTTCACTCCAAGAGAATATATTCAAACAACCAGCTTTTGTTTCTGTTGCGGATCTTTGACTAATGTGATTGTGACTTCTTGGCTGACATGTCCAGACAAATCACTTTGTCAGTGTGCCAGTAATTACACACCCAGCAGATTACACGAATTTCCTCAATTCTTCTCTTTATCTCTTAAACACAGTGTTTGAATCTGATTTTGTTGTAACACGCAAAGATTTAGGAATTCCTCAGACCCTGACTTACAGGAAGCCCGATTAAGGGAAAATGAAACTGATTGTCAAAATGAGGGAGGGATGTGGGGACACTATGTATTCCATGTTCCAATAAAAACCTGTCAATAACTAATAAAATACAGCCAAACTAAAAAATAAAACTCAGCAATGTCCCTTTTTCCTCCATAATAATCCTTAATAATCCTGTACATGAAGTTCTTATACTGCTTCTTGTTGTTTTGATGATGTTTTGTTCAACTCTATTTATCTGCACCATAGCAACAGTGGCCTGTTGTACGTCATAGAAATTGTATTATTGGATCCATAAATATAAACGTCTTATCATAACTGCTTAAAACAATATAGGAGTTCTGATTCTAACTGACCTACACATGAAACCATTAGTTTGATTTAATGTCAAAGTGAGAGGAAAAAAAGTAATGTGCCGATTACTACATTGTATATAAATAGTTGAACTGTATACAGAAAGTCTTTCACTTCTATGACTCTGTTAGCAGCTGCTGAGTTTTTTTTGTTGTTTTTTTCCTGGAGGGACTTTCAGACCAAACAGTTCTTTGTACTCCCCCTAAAACCTTGTCAAGCATATTACTTCACCTATTTGCATTTGCCCTACAGATATGAATACAGAGGTGAAATCCACCAGCCCATGGAGCAGAGTGAAAGAGAAAACTCGTTTTGCCTAAAATGCCATACAATCCGGAGTTCCAGTTCGTAGCTAATATGTTCATGTTTACGTAACAGATGCAAAGTTCGTTCAAAAGGGGAAATTACACACATGTTTTCTGATCAAATGGTTTCATTTGTAACAGAGTTGTGACCGTCTGAAAGGTCACAGTTTTAAATTCAAAGATTTCCAGCTCATGATGGCAAAGGGGAAGGATGTTTCAAAAATAACCCTCTATTATTTCAAAGTTCCCCTTTTCCTTTTAATTCATATAATCACATCTAGACACTTTTATCTGGATTTTCAGGAAGATTTCCAAGGTGACAAAGCTTTAAAAAGGTCAATATGTTTGATTTAAAACTGAGCCCACATGACAGCAGGTGCACAAGTTAGACATCAACTTGACAGACTTTCCAATCTGATGAAGACAACTCTAGAATGTGTAAATATACTTCAGTTGTTTTGTAAGCTGAGCTCTGATAAGTGAGTGTGGTGATCTGATTGAGGAGGCTGCCAAAGACAAAAACAAAGTGACTGAGGCTGAAACAGGAAAAACAGAGGAAGAGGATGAAGTAGACCAAATATGTCAGGACTTCTGAAGTGCATTCATAAAAGGAAGTACGGGACATTTCTTTGGATGTGTGCTTGATTCTTTCTGTGTGTTTGTGTTTTGTACAAATAGAAAAAAGATTGTTGACAAGAAAGCCAGGGAATGAAAAATCAATCAATTCCTCAATCAAAACAACTCAAGAAGGAAGCTCGACATCTCTTTCTCTTTTTTTATTCCTGGAAGTTAGCTGGAAAAATCGATATCACTTTCATCTCTCACTCCATTAAATTTTAAGACGCAAGCATCTAAATCCTTGGTGGTGCTCAGAAGCCCCTAGTGAGAGGCCGTCTCTACTTTACAAACAAACTGATTCTGATTCCTTCATAAACAAGTTTACATCAAAATATAAATCATTGCTCTTTGTAATAACAGTAAACTGCAAATGCAATTTAATCGTTGAGCTTTATTGGCCAATGAAGCAACTACAGCCAACCTGTCTGCGTAAAACAAGCGAGGTTCTGTCCCTTAAGTTGACTTTTCCCCAGAGCCATCATTACTCCACCCTGTAATCACACAGGTACAGTACAGCCTGCCAGCACTACCCTCACCTCAGCATGGTGATCTCCTTCTGCTGGGTAAATGTAGCAGACTCAGACAGATTAGTTAGTGCCGTGTTCTTACATCAAGCTAAATGCTGATGTCAGCCATCTATGCAAGATGCAATGCATCGTTTTGCTGATAGATGCTCTCAGATGCTAGATAATAAAAAAATCAATGAGATTCCTAATGACAGTGTGAGGCTGCAGAAACAGCAAGGTGAGCTCCACAAACTAAGAGACTAAAGAGGCAGGGAACTTTTGCATAAGAAGTAAAAGAGAGGCAAAAATGTGAACATGGTGTATGTTAAGTGTCCTTGTGTTCTGATTTAGCTTTTTTTGTAATTGTTTGTCTGTAGTTATTATATTTACAATAAATGAGCTGCTCTACAACATCATCCCTGATATGACTGATATGTTAAAATCTTTACAGAACAGATTACATCTGCTAATGGATGTTTGAAAGCTTTTATTTCTGATAAATATGATGACTTGTCACTTACAGGCAACGGAAACATGACATTTAAAATATGAATATTACATCAGACCACTAAAAAAACATATTTAATACAGAAATGTGCTCTTAATGAGAAGTATGTTCAATATTTAAAGGTTATTTTCTAAAGGTACTTTTAATCTAACGGGTCTTATCTAAACCACTGATCTAATTCAATGAATTTGACTGCATATTTGAGTACACATGCTCTATCCCAAAAAATCAATATTAAATATATTGACATTTCTGGTCATTGTGACAAAATCTGATGACGTTCATCTGATTCTTATTGCAAGCCACTGTATTTAGTGTGCTCGACTTCTGTAGCCTGTTTCTTTTGCCCAGTTTCAAACCCGTCCCGTCACTCGTCTGTGTTTTTAACAGTTTGACAATGCTTAGGTTTAGTTCTTTCATGCACAGAAAAAAATTATAATTACATTTAGCTCACCAAAGCAGTTTGTCATAGTATAAATTACCAATAGTTGATCCAGGATGATGCCTTGTGACATTGTGCTTGAAATTTCAGGTTGATCAAACATGCCAGGAAAAAAATAAATCACACACAAGACAGTTTCAAACAAGCCCTTCAGGGCTTTCCCACATTTTAAATTCACTGTTTCAGGTTTGCAGCTCTTGTACAGACACTGGTTTAGGTTATTTGCATTCTTCTGCCTATAAGACGTGTGACTAAATGTGTAGTCATAGTCAGGCATTCTAGTTACTAGAAACTCAAAATGAAGAGGAGGAGTTAATGAGGCAGTGTTTTTTATTTTGTTACGTTTTCCACTCGACAGTCTTTGCCCCCCTTCCTGCAGTGATCAATGTACCACACATTCCTGACTATGACTTGATGACTTGTCTGCCAGGCATGTCCAGTCCTGTCAGTCATACTGGCTTTACCGCACCAAGAGAACAACATGATCTGACTGTATTAGGTGTTAGGCGGGAAAACACTCCCTTTCCAGCCACTTTCTTTCTTCTGGGGGTTTACTACAAAGACTCAGCTACTTAATGTCTTGAACGTTAGTTTGGAAGTTTGGGTGCCTGCTACAATTGCATGTGTTGTAGAACAAATACCTGGAAAGTGAGAAGGGAATTGCTCTGCACCATTTGACCAGTATACTGAGTAGGTGGAGTCAGTGCAGAATTTTAAAAGCAAAACAGCCCCCCCTCCCCCTCCCACACACACACACACACACACCCACACACCCACCCCAACACGCCAAATGGCTCTTCTGTGATCTAGAAGAGGAAGTCACTCCTTGGTGTAACCACTACTGACTACACTAAGAGATTATCTTTAGCATTATCTCTGTTGCAGTACTAGTTGAACCTTAACTAAAATATAGAAATTTATTTGGTTATTGGAAGAAAACATCAGAGTAACCTTTGCATCATCCGATGCAGCGGTTCCACTGTCCTGCAGCTGATTCAGATGATTGTATTACGTCCAATTGGTGCAGAAGCTTGTTAATCACCCATTAATTTAAGCCAAAGCTGAGCAAAGTGGCTCCTTAGCAGGCAAACATCTGAAACATGCAGGACTTTGGGCCCTGAAGACCAGGAGTCTCTGATCTGATGTACTGATTCTAAAATACTTTCTGAGATTGCTACATCATCTCCGCTAACACACAATCCTTTTTTTGTCCTTCCGGTTAATCTTAGCTAGTTCTGGTTTATGCATCCAGTTCCCTCAGAGGAGTTAGCCCAAATGACTAGACAGATGTAAGTTTGGACCGCTGGTCAAGGTGCTGCCTCCACAACTCATATTGATGACGAACGGACATTTCTTACTTCTGTAATTAGAATAAATCCTGATGATGGCATTGTCACCAATACCTTTTTCTCTACCAGGCAGTTGATGTTATTCTGAACATCAGATCATTAATATCTAAATTGCTTGAATGAGAGTGAGAAGTTCTTCTCATCAGCTGCATAACCCAGTTAATACCATGTATCGCCCCCTTTAACATCCATGACAGCTTGGAGTCTTTTGTAGAAGTTGTGAATGAGGCTTTTTATTTTCTCTGAGCTGCACAATCTTCTTGGCAAAAAACCTTCAGTCCCTGTAAAATCCTGGGCGGTCTCACATGAACTACAGTGGCTCAATGATTTTGAGGTCAGGAAATTAAGATGGCCACTCCAGAACCTTGATTTGCTGCAGGTCTGACAGGTCGACTTGGCCTTGTGTTTTGGGTTGGAACATCCAGGTGGCACCAGGCACATCGTACAAGCAGTATTTTGCAGTATGCTGCCTTCACGCTGCCATTAATTTTGAACAAGTTTCTGGTGCCTTGTATCTCAGACTTCCTCAAAGGGTGAGCTACAAAGCACTTTGGAAATCGCTGATCCATCACAATGTTTCATAGTATGAATGGTGCACCTTTCATCAAAAGCCTTGTTGACTTCTCTCCAAATGTAACATTTGTGGTTTTGGCCAAAAAAAAGTCCTGTTATTTGTAGGTTTTTTTGTTGCAGCCAAATAATTTTACTGGCAGTGATTGGTAATATTTTTCTTGTTCTACCTGGTCATTGTTTGGTTTTTAATTAGTTTGGGCACTGCTGACCATTGTCAGTTCCTTGGGTAACATTTTTTATGTCCCTTACCTGTTTTAAATAGTTCAGTTACCTTTTCTTGCAGATCCTAAGACAATTCCTTTGCTTTCCCCATGACTTAAAAACAAAAGACATCAGTCAGCACTGGATGAATAACACAAGGGTCTGTCAGGAGTCCAGAAACTCACTGACCATTTATTTATACGCACTGATTACAAGCAGCTAATCACAGGTGAGGATGGTTACCTTTCATAGCCTTTTGTGTCAGCTTGTAAGGACATATGACACCAAAAAAATCCAGAGTTGTGATAAGTATGTAAATTATGAGCACAACTGCAGGTGTTGCTGAACTGAAGAGCTGTGCTAGTCCTCCCTGACAGTAATTGTTGCTGACAGTAATCACCCTTTAGTGATCACAGTGTACCCATATTCCAATTGTTGCTTCTGTGCAGAATATTATCTCTTAGCTAAAATCTTCTTAAAAATTGGTTTCTTGCACAGGGCAAATAATGGACTGTACTCTAATGCTCTTCACAGTTATTAGACCTAAATCTAATAAAGCAGCTTTGAGGTGCGACGTGAAACTTGAGCTTCACATCATGAATGTGCAAAAGATAATGTGCAACAACTGCAAGTCTATTGCAGCTGTTTAGCAAAGCAAAACGTGTTTCACACTGTTTTGTTCAACTGCTTCAGATTTCACAGCACTTTATTTATACAGCTACTTAATGCTTTGTTTTCCTGAATACACAATGTTTTCAGTGAAAACATTTTGTCCACTGCTATCATTTAGTGGCCCCCACAGGTGCACTCAAATACGGGTAACATTTTTGAGAAATTATTAAATTTTAGTTATCATATTTAAAGGTGACATTGAGATGCTATGTAGATTCAATATACACACAAGGACATATTTAAACATTGAGTTTTGTCAGTTTTATAATAGTTTATAGACATTCAAAATTCTGTTTTTCAGAAGATTTGAATTTTTTTTAAGCACTGAAAAGCCAAAAGAAACAAAACACCTGAACAAATGTTCACTCTTAGTCAATGTAGCCATTTTTATTAACTTTGATTTGTCAGTTTAAGTCAAAAAAGCAAAAGATTGTTTTTTCTATTAGCACAGCGGAACGTGTCATTGCAAATAACTTGTTGAGGCAAATTCTTGTCAGTGTTTCCATTTGTGAGTGAACCTGTCAAAATGTTTCAGGCATGACAGATGAGATTCGGCCACTCCTTCGACTGTAGATCACTGCCAAGCTCATACAGGCTGTGATTGGATGGTTTGAAGACACACATCTACTCTGATTGGTTGTTTTCCTTTTTTTTTTTTTTTTTTACACCATTTAAAATAGAAGCATAGTTTTCCCCATAAAAAGCAACAAATAAAAGAGGTGAAACAAATCAAAGTTAGGAAAATATTTTCAAGACCTTTATGGGTTTTTATGTTTTTACATAAACTTAAAAGATAACAAAACATCTCTGAAAAATACAATAACAAGAAATTAAAATTCTTATCCCCATATGTATAATCCAAAAAAAGTCAAAATCTGTGTACAGTGAATACAACATGTCCTATATACAACAAGGGCAGTTTCATGCAGTTTAAAACATATGAACAGGTCTCGTTTAGGGCAACAAATGTCATATTTACATGTTGTTATTAATACATTCTCTGCATTTTACTCTACTGTAAACGCAACACATTTGTTTTAAACTTGTCAATACTCAGTTTGAGTGGGTGCTGGTACCTTGTGCAGGAACCTCGTGCCACAGGATGTTTTGTACCAACCATGCATCAATTCGTACCTGGATTTCAGAGGATTTATACCTGTTTTGAGAACTTGGGCAAGAAAACAGTTTAGTTTTTGTTTTATTTTGTTTTCTATTTAACCTACAGGCATAGTTACGTCATTTTGTGTGGAAGAAGATATTTCTAGAAATGTTGCAAGAAATATCTAACAATTACATACAGATTGTTTTAAAAAATATATATAACGTGAAGATCTAAAAACATTGAAGGCAATTTGTATTTAACTATTTATCTACTGTAAATTGCAGCAACATGCCTGATGGGGGACCCACATCCTCCTAATTATAGTCCTGGTATTAGGTTTCCAAGATTTGAGGTTTTCCATGACTAATTTATTGCCTAGATTAAATATTTATTGACAAATTTAAATAGAGAAATATGAATAAAATGACAAAGCATGAATCCAAAACAGGGGTACGAATTGATGAATGATCAAACTGACCTGAAGTCATTTATGTTCTTCACCTACAACTCAAACAGATAGAGTTTCTGCGTGTGTGATCTGCTTACAGGCTATGATCTTCAGCTCCAATGAATCTAAAGGTTGATTTTTCTTCTAAAACTCAGCAAAATAAATACTTGTTTTACTGGAGATCAGTGCAGGTTGAAGTCTGAGGTCACACATAACCATGAACCACACAAATATATATATATAGTTTTAAAAAAGGATGCGGACAAAATACTCAGGAAGAAACAGCTAAATGCTGAACTTCAAAATACCACACATATGTTTTTCAGATGCATTTTCAAATTAAAACTAGTTCCACAAAGTCTCTAAAAGCCATAATTTAGTTTAAAGCAACTTCTTTACAGTTGTGGTTAGAAAAAAAGAGCAGCATAGTGACAGCTCATCAGACTTTCCCTCCAGTTCTTAAAGAATTTGAGGACTAAGACGCTTTCCCGCTCGCTTTTTCTTCCTGCCTTCTTCCTAACCTGACTGAAGTGGCTCTGCATGCTGAGTCCTGTCTCTGCCGTCTTTAACCCTTCCCTCCTCCTCTGTCTGTTCTTCCTAAGATGACAGGATGAGTCAAACTGGGAGGGCGGATCCTGAGCTTCAGAGAACAACATATAAAGGTACAGGACGGATAGCTGAGAGGAATCGAGGGAGCCAGCTAAGATTACAGAGTAACACTTGTTAGAAGAAACAAGTTTGAAGAAACCTCTTTTACTTTAAAAAAAAAAAGTAAAAGAGGTGGCAAAAAAAAAACAAGATGGTTGAATTGTTTAACCACCTAAAGCTGCATAAATGCTCATCTTCATCAGATCAAATAAAAAACTATATTGGTTCTGATACATTAGATACAAAATGTGGCATGATGTGTATTACAGATATCTTCCTTTTGAGGCTTTTTAAAATCATCATAGACTAAAGACTTAGCAACGTTGAAAAGAGTTACACAGAAAGCAGTTAGATGCCTTGGTTCTGTTAGACTGGCTTAGTTTAACAGCTGAGCATATTTATGTGAAATATGAGCCTTTCCTGATTGTTTTTTTAAATTTATTTTACAAAGTGGAATTTTAAGGATTTCAATCAACAAATATTGTACATCTGTTATTTAAAAAAATCATGGTGGTCTGCTAGTATAAAAGAGACAGGATAAATTCAGTAAATGTTACAGCTTTGCTCATTTTTACAGAAAAGTAATGTTGAGTGAAGCTGTCAGGTTGAGATGCTGACAGGTTTGACCTCCGTTTAGGATAAATTTTTAAAAAAAAAAGTCGACTCAGCAGGTGTGGCAGGAAACTTCTTATGCTTTGGTGAGCACCAAACAAACTGAGGCATTACAGATGAAAGCTCTGAGAAAGATGTTTATCCTGAAAACCCTCCGCTGTGCTCGGCTCTTTCTTATCTGCATAACTCCACATACGTGGAACCGACGGTGACATAAATCAAACTACAATATATTTCTGCTGCTTTTTTGGACACAGACCACCCCAGATTCTGCCCCTGTGGCCTCCATGGGTTTAATCACCCATGCATGTGTGCATCACATTTCTTTAAGTATTATCTGTGTGTGTGTGGGTGTGTGTGGCCGTGTGTATGGGTGTGTTCTCCTCAGGTTTCCAGCAGGATAAAGACAGTCACTCATCGCAGTCATCAGTTCATGAGGTGCAGTCAAAGAAGCATCTCCACAGCAGAAATTTCTGTTTCCTCCCCAGGAAAAAAAACCAAAAAAAACTAAGCAGGAAGGAAGAGAGAATCTAAGCGACAAGGTTTCATAACATGTTGTGAGACAAAAAAAGCAACTGATCCAGAGAAGTGGAGCAGCTTCTCTGGATCATTAACAAAAAATAAAAAATGAAATTGAAGATAGTTGCAGTAAAATTAGAAGGTTTGTAATCCAAAGCTTAACATGATCTAGTATTCCAGTAAAACTAGACTTCCATAATCCTTGTCTGCCAGAGAGAGGGAGAAAGAGAGAGGCATAATGAAGAAGCTGGTTGGACGAGTTGCTCAAAGGAAACCAACTGGATCCACCCAAGCGCTCCTCCCAGATGCACAAGGGGATCATGGGAAACCAAACGGTAGACATTTCAAGCCTGAACAAAAGCAGAGGAGAGGAGTCAGTGTTACAAAAGTAGAGCAGATCAGTTCTTTAGCTTTAGTCATCTTTGATAGCTGAACAAACTACAACAGACATTTAATCACAGTATAAATGTCTTCAGGATGATGTCAGAGTAACTATTAATAGGAGCAGAAGTGCAGGTAGTTCCTGAAAATACTCTGCATGTGTGCTTTGCACATGAAACAGAAACACAAACTAGGGACAAATACTACTTCCTCATCAACAGGAGAGCAAACAGAAACTTTTGTTTAAAAATGGCTTGAAGCGGGTAATAATATGTCAAAACTGGTATTTTCATTAATCAACAATCCTACAACTTTTAGATCCGTTCCTGTTCCTACACATACATAGGCCTGGTGACAAGTCATTCATTTGATTCAGGTGTGTTGGAGAATAGATGCATAAAGCTGCAGGATATCAGCTCTCAGACTGAACCTAGGCACCCATCAATTAGGATGTCTGATAATGATTATGTTTAATTTATTTGAGAAGAATTTGAGTTTGCAAGGCTCTGAATGTATCCAGTGACAAAACTCTAATATAAAGTCAAATGTGTTGTTACTTTTATTGTTATTGCAATAAAGATCACAAAAATGTTGTGATAAATTGCCAAGTTCAGGATTCCCTAATCACAAGTGTGTGTTTTTTTATTTTTAATAGGATTTCCAGACAAAATTTAAGACTTAGCATTATTACTCTACTCTTAAGATCTGAGATGGCAAGTGGAGTTTGCAAAACTATACTTTAGACCATGGAAATATCTAACCAAATTAAATTTTAAAGAACAACAACTATGACATCACACTGTGACAGAGAGACTATAATTGCTGCTGTAGCTCCTTTGTGTTGTGTGACCTGAGCTGCATGCTTCACTACCCAAACAATAAATGAAACATAGAAGAGCACAGCTGAAAAACTACTCTTCAAAAATTACCACACGTTGTTGCTAGGTGAAAATACTTATTTCTGTTTTTTGCCCACATGCAACTAACTGGAGTTTTGATCCAAATTATCAGTGAATTTGTATCAAAACATGTTAGCATTAGCATAGCACTTTAGCAAAAGCCGCTGGATGAAAACACCAGAAGCATGAGGAGAGTTTATGAAAAACTGGCTGTGTGTGTTCGGTCAAAAATATGGTTAGTAAAATATTTATGACTACTATCAGACTAATCCTTGTGTGTAGTATGTTAACAATCAAAAAAGTGAGGCACCATCGCAAACGTTCGCTTATTGTGAACGTTTGCGATTCAAAATATCGCTAATTTATTTGATGAAAAAGCTGATTGACTGCAAAAAATAAATTACGTAAACACATTGGATATAATACAATTTTGAATTTAGCTTTTTTTAAGCTGTCTTGCACCACAGATGTTTGCTTCAGAAGACTTTTTCTTAAGAGAATTTGGCAGCTGCTGGTTGGCTTGGCTTTATTCTTATCTGTGGTCTTGTGTTGGCAGATCAAACAGTTTTCAGTAAACAGCACCGACGCTGCAGACAGAAGCTTTAAAAGGAAAGCTGCAAGGCTCAGACGTGGTCTTGTTTCAAAGCCTCAAGCACAGTGACAACCTTCCTACTGCAACCAGAGACGCCCAAGGCTGCATAAGAAAAGTTCAGACAGCCTTGGTAACAACTGTACCGGTTTCTTACTGACATCATCAAACCCAGATAACACAGAAAAACATGAGGGGAGGCTTGTGATTATTTATCTATATTGGCGTTTAATCATGAGGCCAACTGTAAAGTCAGAATGTTACATTACCTCAGTCAAAATGTGCACTTTAGATTGAATTTTGGGAATGTGTAATTGTTGAACATAAGTTCAAAATGGGTGTTGCTCAACTTCAAACTAAGAATGTCCTTAAGTGCATGACTTCATGACAAATACAGTTATCAGTGACTTACCAGCAGACGGACGTCTTTAGTATGGTGACGACACTCTGAAAAACACAACAGAAACAGTGTTTACCTCTGACAGAAACTGTTTGCAAAACTGCAAGACAACAGATTCTTCCTTCCTACAATCTTAATTTCAGCTGAAAAGATACAAATATTTTCAGGTGGACCAAACATAATGCTATCAGGATTCACTTGGCTCAAAATCAAGATCAAACAACAACTAAAAAAACATCATTTCCTCGACATACTTTTGGGATGATTGGTGTCTCATTGAGACATTCTGAAAATACTGTCGTCTTGGATCAAATTCAAATTCTTAAAAAAAAGATTAGCACTCGAAACTATAAAATAAATTCAGCTTGGAGGTCATTTGTAAAAATTCATTCATTTGCATTAAAAAACTAATCATGTCTGTGAAGTTTTAAAAAGTTTGTACATAAATTAATTCTGGGTTAAACAAACTTAAATATTGTTCTCGTTACTGAAACAGCTCATCTCGTATTTAGCACATAAGTACTCTTAGAGGAATAATTCAAATTTATTTTAAGTAACTTTCAGCCATATCATATTTCTGCGAGTTTATAGAAAATGTTAAAAGTAACCAGCATGGTGCATGGCTAACAGCCAGTTAAACATTTTAGCAATTAAAAAAAAACAAAAAAAACAAATCCATGGCTCTTTTCTAAGCTGAACAACACGTATGTACTAAACCTACATCAGAGCTGCGACTCAGTCCGCTTTAGGAGTGGAGCTAACTTTTAGATTTTGAGACAGGCCGTCATTTGCTTATCTATCAATAGTTCTCATCCAGGCAAATGTAGAAAAGCCTGGGGACTGTTTAGATTTCCCAGGGAAATTTGTCCAGTGAACTGATGAATGACCGATCAGACAGACTGGTACATCCAGCAGTTTTGATTAACATAACTTTAGTGACACTGTTTGGCTGCATAAATAGTCTCCTGCAAAAGTTTATTTATCTGCTATTTTAGGGTCTTATCCCACAGGTATGAATATTTAGTATTTGCTATCCATCCATTCATTTTCTAACACCCTTGTCCTTAGTGGGGTTGGGAGAGGTGCTGGTGCCTACAGTATCTCCAGCGAACGTTTCGGGCGAGAGACAGGGTTCACCCTGGACAGGTCGTCAGTCTGTCGCAGGTATTTTGTATTTTCATTTGTTTTAAATATCTTAAACACCCATCCTTTAAGCCTCCTCCTGCACTGAGGATTTTGTTCATTTTCTCCAAACTCTTTGCACTATGACAGCAAAAAGGAACATCTCTGATAATGACCTCAAACTATCCCTTTAAGACAGTTTAAAAAAAAAAAAAGCCTTTGCATTTAAATATATTTAATATGCTGCAAATGTAAAAAAACAAAAAATAGTTGTTGAAGTTGTTCTGCACATTTCTTTAGAAGGGAAATTTTTACTGCTTAAAGCTCAATTAACAACAAATAGACAAAAAAAATTGCAGCTTTACCAGTGTTCACAATATCTGATAATCATTGTGACTAGCTACATTTATTTGTTGCAGTCTTATCTGCAGTGTAGCTACAAAAGTAACAGTTTCCGACAAAAAGAATGACAACAATCGTATGAATCTCAGAGATGTCTGGGGCATAGGGCCAATCACTCCAAAACACCCATCCATCCATTTTCTAACACCCTTGTCCCTAGTGGGGTGGGAGGGCTGCTGGTGTCTATCTCGGGGTCACCCTGGACAGGTCGCCAGTCAGTCGCAGCTCCAAAACACTTTTCTCCATATTTTTAACTGTGTTGCATGAATGTTCATTAGTGATTTCAACATTTCTGCAGGGTACTTCAGTGTTATCACTGACAGCAGCTAAAAGACTGGTGACAGCGTCAGATCTACAATCTGGTTGAATAAAATAAAAGCAGAAACTGTCAAGTAAGTTTACCAGTGCAATCTGCACTTCATTCTAATCTCTACCTGTTGAACTCAAATGAACCACCCAGAATTTTTTAATTTACCCTTTATAAAAGTCATTATGTGACCATAAAGGTGCAAAAAGCCAGGGAGAGCCATTGTGAAAGTAAATAACTGGCCCTACAAATTCCTTGCAGGTGAGTCACTGTACCTTATCACTGAAACTGGGCTACATTATCCCTGCTGCTAATAGGAGCAGAACCAGACAAAACAACAGGGATCAGACGAAGAAGTCACTAGAAAAACATGCAGTAAGTGTGTTAAAGGATCTCTAAAACCTTAGGCAACAAAAACAAACAAATAAGAACATTTAAGAAAGTTGAATTAAGGAATTTCCTCACTGAGGGACAATAGAGCATTTTTCCATTCTAGTTTAAGGTGGAATAAACCTAAACTCATAATTTGTCCTGAACTGCAACTTAAATGAAAATATTCTGAACAGCTGGAATAAGAAGTTCCTTACAGACTGTACTTGGATGACTATAAGGATGGAGCCTATACTCTATCTATTTCTGAATATGCTAAGAATTTATACTTATTCCATCACTTAATAAATCACAAACTTGATAAATATAGAAAAACAGAAAAAAAGAGGAAATAATAGATATTATTGCAAGCATTTCATTCAAGTGTTATGCATATCCCTAAAGAGTCAACCTAATCTCACTATAGCATTTATTTTTCTTTCTTATTTGAGGTTTTGAGCTTGTTAATCATTTTAAACGTTAAATCGTTGCTTGATTTTCTGTCCCTAAAGAAGCTACATGACTCCAGAAAACCGCTCACAGAAAGCAGCAAAACTAAACATCATGGCAGCAATTCAATTGATTTAAAAAGCGGAAGTAACAAAAATAGTTAAAGAATGATTGTGGTAATGAGGAAAAGGATGTGGCCAGTATGACTTGGTCAAGAAATGAAAGATCAAAACGATACTAGATGCATTAAAGAGCAGCGACACAGGAGAGCTTTGAAGAACGAGTCCAGACATGACAACAACATTCCTGCAATAGTTTCAAAATGTAAGCCTGGCTCTACTAAGAGCAAAAAGCAACACCAATGACTCTTTGATACTCTAGTAAAGCCAAGAAGCTGTTTTAAAAGATACCCTATCATAAATGTGACTCATAAAACCAAAAGCAGGTAAACTAAGCTGTCGGAATCAGACTTGAGAGTGAAACTGAGGTCAAAGGTTTCTATAATATATTATTTGTAGACATAAAGTCAAACTATAATCGAATCACACTGCAGCTTCGACAGTTAAAACAGATGCAAGTAAATCATTCAGTGATAGCAAAATTAGAGTAGATCCAAAGACACAGTAACGTTACAACTTGCTTCTTGCAAATATGCCCAGCAAAAAATGTTCCCCCTAAAATTATTGTAAGACCAACAACAGCGCCGACATGCTTTGCATGTTAAAAATGTAATGTTTTTGTTCTTAACTCTATTAAAACAAACAAAATCAGATGCTTGTTACTATTTCTCAGAACAAAAAGACAACCTCACTGTAGGTACAAGTTTGAGGTGGGAAACATGGAGCTCTACATCCAACTTGTAATTATGACTGATGGATGATGGGTATGTGGGATTCCCCACAAGGCAGCTATTTTATCTGAAGGCAGCATCATAAAGCGGTGTGGAAAAAAAGCATTTTGTGAAGAATTGCACACGGGAAAGGTTAAGCTAGTTGAACACAGAACCCTTTTCTTTCTGCTAAAGAAAGGAGAAGCTCAGAAAAGAAAAGGAGGCCACCGTGTTGCCGAAAAGGTTGAGTTTGTCAAACAGGTTTATGAGAACCTGAGAAGTTTAGTCACTGTAACCAATACTTTCACCCTAAAGCAGTTTATAATAATAAAAACAAAAATAACCAACAGCTGCACAAAATTTAGATATACATTTTTCGCAATTGTGTCTGTAAGTTTGAAAATGAACTTAAAACTTGTGTGTGCAAAAAAACAAGTGCACTTTGTGATGTGAGCCACTCAATAGATAAGAATCTGACAACAATGTCTGAGCTAGCTGCTGAAGGATTTGCCTCCAGCGACAAGCAAACAAATACTTTCAATAGTCAAACTGAAGAAGTCTTTAGGGTCATAGTCACTGGTTTAACTACTCTAGACGTATTTTATGGCACAGATTTAAAGGATAGGAATTATTTTTCTTATATTTACTCAGCTATACAGCTATATGAGAGGCAGCAGGAAGACACCATTAATCCAACTACTTGGTAAATCTAGAACTATAAATATTATTCCAACTTTATATGATGTAGAAATCAAACATTTTCCTTAAATATGGAAGCTGCTGGTAAATCAGCTATTTCTGTCACATGTTAATATTTGATTATTCACTTTGTAATTCAAATTTGAATTTGTGTGTCACAGTTGCCAGGCGGTGAGGAGTTATATGCATTTCCTCTAAAATCTGCATGGCTCGCCAAGCTGTTTCTCCATATGCCTCTCCATTACTGGGCTGAATGCTGAATGTGAGTGACACTTGAGGAAAAGCGGGAATGCACTCAGATTGTGTTTGCACAACACCAGACGGAGCTAATCCTTAATGAAAGGGCCAGTTACAAGAGGAAGCATGTGGGGATAGTGGGCACTTTAGCTTGGAGCTAAACTGACTTTACATTTGCTTGCGACTTCCCTGTGAGTTTTGTTTCTCACTTCTTCTATGCCTGTGAAAACCGGCTGAGGTTAAAAGAATATGATGTGAAAAGCTACTCGGTTTGTTAACCTTTTACAGTGGATCCATGTTGCTAAACTACAAACTAATGTCCTATATTCTCATATGAAGTCACTTCTTTAGATGTGAGTCTTTGCCAGTTTAAGTTGTCAACCGTTTCCTATGTCCTTGAATACCCTCTCCAACTCCTGCTGAAAAGTGAACCTTTAGCCAGGACTAATGCCTTTTGACATCTCCAAGGATTATTCTGTATTTAGCTCCATCAATCCTCACATTAACTCTGACAGGCTTCCATCTCCCTGCTGTAGAGAAACATCCCCACAACATGATGCTGCCACCACCATGTTTTACAGCAGGGCTGGTTTGCTGCATAAGTTTTCCATCATACCTAGTGTTTGTTATGCAAGACAAAACATCCGATCCAGGTCTCTGGCCAGAGAACCTTCTTCAACATGTTTGCTGTTTCCTCCAAATGTTTTGCTAACAACTTGAAGCAGGACTTTTTAACTTTCAACTCTGGTTTTCTTCTTGCCACTACTCGATATGGGCCAGATTTGTGGAGTGCACAATTAATAGTTGTCCTGACAACAGATTTTCCACTTGGTGGTAACAAGCTGGCAAAAAGTGTCAACTTTCAAGGGCCGCAAACACGTTTACTAGTCATTGTAGATATGAAACTCTGCCACTGGCTTGCCTGTTTCCGCATTTCTTTGGGATTTCAGTTTCTGTTGTGCCTCTGGTGCTGTGACATATGACAGGATGTCTCCAGACCCCTGCCATTGACTAAAGTTGCTTTATCGTAATCTAACATTATCAAGATCTTTGTTGTTGTACCTTGGTTCCTAAGCAAACAAAACATTTGGTCTCTGTTTCTCTACACTGAACTGCACTGATCTACACTAACGTGCCTTGCAAGTTTTCACAAAAAAAGTAGCTTTGCAGAAACAATGAGATTAAGGTCTATCTAAGAAAAAATCCATTCTCCATGGAAATGGTGCATCTTTGTATTACTTACAACTTAGCATAAACAAATACACTTCTTATAAAGTCATTGTTGCAGAAATAAGTGTTTGCAAAAATTACATGTTTTTATAGTAGTTATGGGTAGTAGTGAGTTACTATTGTTTTATCATCACTGTTTTGTCAGTAGGTTGTTTGCTTAACTGTAAATACATATAAGGTAGCTGCTAATCTAACTCTTTTTAAAATATAACTGCTAAAATGTCTGAAAAATGTGGGCATAACTGTACATATGTCTATGCACAAAATAGATTGCACAATGTTTCATATGGGTGGTTTTAATGCGTTGCACAAGTTGAGGCAGTGTCTATTTGTATGTTATCAGTGTGCACCTGCAGTTTAATCTACGCGCTTTCTTTTGTCATTCAGAATCCTTTTAAGACCCATTGATAATCAGCTATTTTTATCTTTATTTTGACTTTTGAAGACATTTAGATATGGCCTTCTAGGCTTTAGTCTATTGTTCATCCTTTATGTTTGTTTTCCCCTCGAGGACAAAACACAAAACATTCAAGTACCAGGAAAATTGACCTCAGACCTCCAGTCTGAGGTCAGTCAGGCTTAAGGAGTCAGTTGTTTTGTAGCAATTTCCCTCAAACCGTTGAATGTTTAAATACACAAATACTCTCAACAGCCACTTTATCAAATACATCCTGCTAGTGACAGTTTGGATCCCCTTTTAGCTTGAGATCTGCCTTAGCTCATTGTGACATACATTTAACAAGGTTTTGGAAGCATTCCTTAGACATTCTGAGTTCATACTGAGAGCACTGTGCAAATAGGTAGTTTCTACCTATTTTTCAGCTGCACATCCATGATGCAAATCCCCTGTTCCACTAAACCTAATTCTTTTGATTGAGACACTGTACCTATGTGGGGTATTAGACAATACTACTACCTTTTGGTACTTTAAGAGCCTACAGTGTGCAAGTGTATTAAGAAAATAACACTGCAGTTGAGAGGCAGTGTCATCCAAGAAATGTTGAGATAAGCCTAAGGAGTCGGCTTTTAACTTTTTATACCTGACATCATTGATGTTTCAAGACTTTAATAAGAAATAAGGGCATTCTTCTTTGCAGCAACATGTTTATTGCTGTGCTAGCATATTTGTGCTGAACTGCCAGTACAGGTTATGGCACAGTCTACCATCTTCTGTCTGCATTTTGGTTGTTGCCACTTTTGGCAGTGTTTGACATGACTGAGAAGGTCGAATGCAACAGTTAACTTAGTTTCTTTCTCACTTCTCTCTTCTCCTCTTTGACAACACTCTTAAGCTGCATAACCTTCCACCTACACAAAAAGTTCTCAAATGTCATATTTGACCAAAGCATCTGCAGTACGGACTTAGAGTCTGAATTGTAAGATTAAACGGCCGCCCAGTAGTGTTTGAGTTTCACTCCTGTATCATATGGTTTGTTACCAAGTTGCAAGGTAGATCTGCCCCAGTGCAGAGAAGCTTTTCAAGATTAGAAAAAAAAAACTCTATCAATGACCCAATCAAATCCCTCAAAGCAAACCTATGTACAAAAATCCTGAGAGGAACAGTGGAAAACTCAGACAGCAACCAAACTCATCATCTCATTTGAAGAAAAATACAAGTATTTAATCGTAGAGAGTGTGGAGTGATTTCACACACAGTGTAATCCAGAACCTTTAAGGAGAAGGCTGAAGACAAATTTATGACTTGGATTCTTCCTACCAGACACGACTCCATTGAGCAGTTTATCTTGCTCCATGCAAATCAATTGCCCCTTAACATAAACGGCATTGGCATTTGATGAAGACAACCCAATGACACGATTGACAAGTGAATACCTTCAAGGCCTCAGGGTCTTTGGGAGTTCCTCTAAATAAGAACATCTCCCACTACCTCTGAACCTGAGACCCAATGACCCCAGTAGCATCAGATAAACCTGACAGGAGATTTGTTAAAGGCCAAGGAAGGAGGGAAAGGTCTACCTAAAGAACATGATCTCACACCCTCAATGACGAACAGTTTCTTCGGCTATAAAGGATCTTTCAATAACCTGAAGGCTTAAAATACTTCTTACACTTTGTGTAAGTAATTCCAGGATGGCTAAAACATTTCAAATGCATCTGTGGCTTTCCTTGTGCTGCAAAAAAGTCTCACTTTAACTGAAAATATAAGTGACGGTTTCGTTCCTTTTTCTTAGTGTATTCCTTTGGAACAAAAGTAGAAGTACCGGTTGGATGGCTATTGGTCGTATGCTCGCACAAATCATGCTTGTTGAATTTTGCAAGCAGCAGTTCAGTTTTTTAAGGAGACTATTATTGGTTTGCCATTATAGGCAATAAATTTTATAAGCCAATTTTCTGATTTGACTTTTATTGGCCACTACAAATTTTCACCTTCCTAAAGTAAGTGTCTAAGTCATTTTTTTTCCAAATGTAATTTTGGCAAAAATGAATTAGGCCATTCATTTAGGAAGGTGATAAAATGAAACTACTACGGTAATAAAGTTACTATTTACTACAAAGAGAAGAAAAGAGTAACAAGTAGAATTATTTTAGTTTTTTAACGTTTGACTTTGAAAGCTCAGCTGTGTGTAAACTCTTTGTCTCTAGTTTCTGAAGTGAAGAATGTGAATATCTCTCACTGACTCACTCGTTTGTTTCAGGATGACGGTTTCTGTTGTGGTCCAATATGATGAAACACCAAACCATGTGGTACAATGTTACTAATATGTAGAGAATGTGACATGCAGGTGTGAAGGAACGTTCTCAATTTGTTGCTTAAGCCTGTGATTAATCGGAACAACATATACTGTTCCGATGGTTTAAATATTTTTTCAGTGAGATATCCGTGAAGGTTTGGGAGTGACCAGAATCTTCTGTGGATGTATGGATCATAAGGTAATGGAGATCTGCCGTTTTTGTAAATGCAATTAAAATTTATCTTATCACACCATGAGAATCTCATACTGGCCCAGTTCTACTAGGAGCACAACACCTGTTAACTTCCACTGAAGTGAACTACAAATACTTATTAGCCATACAATTATTCTATCTAGTGCTAATCCTGCCATATTTAAAAAGAACAATTAAAAGCACATTTTGACAGCTGGGACTGCTCTTCTCTTTGTAAATTTGTAGCAATGATTTGGTCTGTCTGCCCAAATTTTTTGTAAGTGCAAGAATTGGATTCAGTGGTGAAATAATTTTCATGCACCAAAAGGAATTCAGTGCTGTAAGAGTTTAGCAACTGCATAATTTGGATGTGTTTGTACATCATCCTGACATGTTGCAAGGCACCAAAGCAAGAGGAATGTTCAGAATTTCCTAGAAGGTCACAAAGTGGTCGCAATATTCAGAAACAGAAACAAAGAGAGGTGTTACAGACACAGCAAGAAGCAGGGAACTAAAACAATTTATCATTCATCGGAAGCAAAAAACACAACAACAGCTTTCTATTGTATTCAGTGGACAGTAAGTTATAGAGACAATAGCAGAGCTAAACACAGCCAGGACTCAAAACAATTCACTCTTTCATTGCTTTTAAGTATGTTGATGCATGTGACTGAATTTATTCTGGTTTCAACTGGTCCTTAGCTCTAACAACAATAAGCTCCGTTAACCTCCACCCGCCCGAGCCCGGGCGATTTTCATAATTTGCATAATTTTTTTTTATGACCGCACATAACTCAGCCAAAAACAATGCCAACATACCCATGCCATACCTCTTTAGAATCAGGACATCTAACAGAAA